>JAPFFP010041990.1:0-14598 GCA_026153255.1 Solanum medicagineum | reverse complement strand
GTAGACAGTACCATTAAATAAATCTCCTTCCCATTTTATGTGATACTTTTTCTTTTTCTGATCCTTCCCGATGAAATAAAATATCACCTTACTTTAATTAAAAATAATTCAAGGACAAGCCCGATGAACTCGTGGCCTTCAGGTTATATGGCAGTAACTTTATCAGTTACTCTAAGGTTCTCCTTCTTAATTTATTGACCTAAAAATTCTTCTTTTACCGTTAATGAAATAATTCTCGGCGACACAAATATCTAAGAATGATTTTACACCACAAATTTCAAAAGTCTTTATTCTTGTCTTAAACTTCGCATCAAATCAAAAAGCAATACATAAAATGAAACACATGTTGTTCTGTTTTAGACTGATCGAAAAATATGCGCCATATGAATAAAAAATAGATGGAATAATAAATACAAATAACTTCATACACACTACACCTTATACTAATAAGAATTAATGATATTCCCTTCAAACAAAAAGAAAAAGTAAAACCACCAAAAAAGGATACTACTTTAAATGAACAAAAAAGTTCACTTCTATGTGCTTTGACCTAGTATATAACTTAAAAACCCAAAAAAGAAAAAAATAATAAGAAAAGAAAGTAAATTACTCCACTTCTTATACTTTGACCTGGCTCCCACATAATTGGGTACCCATCAAGGAGAGCCTATTGCTATAAAACACATTTCCATATATGATCTTTAATTTAAAATTAGATAAGCAAATTAAAATTGACATATTATAACAATTCATCTTAAGATGAGAAGTTGTACATTCGTAAAATATAAGAAAAATGTAGTCATATAAATAAACAAGTCTTATTTATTAATGACATATTTTAATGTCATACGCGTCTAGACACAAAATAAATAATATTACTAACGGACTTGATTGTTATATAGATATACATTAGACTTATTTTTCTTTCTTCAGCACATAAAGGCACATGGGTGTGCTACAAGTTGCTGGCTGCAATTGAGCCATATGGGGATAGTGTCCAATAAAAAACCAATCGTTTGCAACAAGGTGTATAGCAATTACATACTCCAGAAGAAATATTTATATTGGACCGCCTTTATGACCACCTGAAGAGACCATCAATTGCTATCACTTTTTTCTTTTTTCATTCCTTATAAAATGATCAACAATATTTTAATGACTGTAATTTTATAGGTGAAGTCTTGAAATAAATAAAATTATATATAAATTTTAATTTTATTGTTATAGAGTAAATATTATTTGAAAATAAGAACTTATACGATTACTAAAACCTCTATTAATAAGGTAGCAAGGAGATGAAGTCACTCCCAGCTAACTTCACTCCTAATTATATAATGTAATTATAGAAAGAGCATATAAAATTATACAAATCTTATTTTTACTTTATAGAGTATATAGGAGTGTTTTTTATAAGACATTCGGCTCAAAAGAGAAAATATTCGAAGCAGGATTTCAAGAAAAATAAGATAGCAAAAATGAAGCAACAAATAATAAAGAACTTTGAAGAATAAGAAACTACATGATTGTTAAATAAGACTACTAATAAGGTTGCGAGGAGATGGGACATGTCTCTCGATTCCATCTAAAGGGAGATAACCCTCTGCTATAACCTTCTATTCTAATCTTTGACCTTCACACCTTTGTATATATCTAGGATCATGTCCTCAGTAAGCTGAAGTTGTGTTATATTTTATCTAGAACCTATCCCAGTTGTTCTTCGACCTATCTCTACCTCTCCCGCTAGCTCCTGCTATAGTCAACCTCTCACACCTCCTTACTAGCGCATCTGCATGCACATCTTTTTACATGCATGAACCGCCTCAGTCTTCCTTTTCTTATCTTGTCCATTACGATAAAGTTGTTGTCATGTGATCAGGAGGTTACGAGTTCAAGTCTTAAAAATAGCCTCTAGCAGAAATGCAAGGTATGACTATGTACAATAGACCCTTATGGTCGGACCTTTCCTCGGATCCTGAACATAGTGAGAGCCTTAATGTACCGGAATTATCCTTTTTTTTCCCGTTACGTAGGCCATTCTCACCTTACTTTCGATAACTTTATTCCTAATTATATCTTTTTTAATATACCCACAGATCTATCGAAACATCCTTACTGTTGAGACAAAAAGTCCCACATTGTGGTTAATGAAATGGGTGGACTCCTTATAAGGCTTAGGCAATCCTCCTCCCTTTGAGCTAGCTTTTGGAGTGTGAGTTAGGCTTAAAACATTCATCACTTACCTCCCTAATATATATTCATCATAGCGCATGCGGGCTGCGGCCTTTCCTTTTCATGATAATAATTTTCTTTTCTATTAATAATAATAGATGCATAAAACGAAACAAAATATCAAGAAGAATAATATAGTGAGAATAAATCGAATCTACGTGGTAATAAATTTGCTACTATCTGCACCATACGTACAATAAGAAATTAACGTGAAGAATTTTGATTTTTTCGTAATTGTGATAATAAATATTAATCAATGACTAAACAAGATGTCTTCTTTTTTTAAGAGAAAAAATCCAAGAAAGAGACCCCCACTAATGACTAATTAAACCCGTGATAATTAACTAGATACACTTGATAGCTTACGTTGGTTTTCGTAACACAAAATTATTCTTTTGGCTTCTTTTCACATAAAAATAATATTATTCTATCCCTCATAATTTTATTTTATGCTACTCTTATATCAAAAATAAATTTATTTTTTTAACAAATTAGAAAGGATTTATTATAATTTTTCTTTCAATATTATTACTATTATCATTAAATAACTATAAAAATTAAAAGTAATAAAGCTTAGATTTTCAAACATAATTAATAAAAATAATTTAATAAGACAAGTTAACAATAGCCAAGTTGTTGTTATTAGGATATGCATAGGCAAAATATATGCTTCAGTTAAATTTCTCTATAATGATAATATTTATCCGAAGGTTTCAATATGATTAATGAAGTAATGTTAATTTATATGTGATATTTAAATCTCATTTAGCTATTAAATGCTATACAAAATTAGATTTTATATATTATTAACAAAAATAAAATACTTGTTAAATTTAAAATTTCAATTAATTTTCATACTTCATGAATTAAAAATTCTAATATATTACCAGTAAATTCATAACTATTTGTCTTATACTGAAAACGGATTAAAATCTAATGAACATATGTATTTAAAATCAATTAAAAATATATCAAAGTTAACGTAAGAATTCTGCAATTGTAAACTGTTTTATAAATTCTAATTTCTGACAATTAATATCGCTTGAATTAGCAAAGATTTTTGTCCAAACTTTCACCAAAAAGAATCTACTTGTTAACCAAATTAACAAAATAATATAGACTTACAATCTGCCTAGTTTAATAATAACATTTAATATATATTTGTTATAGAATATTATTACACAATATTTGAGTATATCCATTTATAGATGCGTAATTTATAAATAGTGTATTATAATGAATGGCATTATTGTCATGGATAGAATATTATGACGAAAAAGTAAAATATAATAATACAATAAATTAATTCTAAAAAAATTATTTTATTATAATAAAATATCGTTATAACGAATTATCATTATGGAAAGATGTAATGTATATCCATGTGGACTCCCGAAAAAGCTTAAGCTATATCACCAAATTAAATGATACACACAATATCTGAAGATATCGCATAAAAGTGAAAGCAATGATAAGTGTAACCAAACATATAAGAATACAAATTATTATCTATCAGAAAAAATTGAAAAATCATCACAAATACCTTCGTTATTTTTTTTATTTCAATTTTTAAATCAGTATATGATTATATTATTTCTTTACGACTATTTAAAAAAGAAATAGAAGGAGAGGCAAAAAAAGCATATTCGTCATATCAAAGGTTTTATTAAATGAGTAGATCCAAATTAAATATAAATGAAATAGATCCACTTTGGAATCATCTTTACAATGAGGCAGATAAGAAAACTAGCCACTATAATTAAGTTTCGGAAATTAGTCAAATTACAGAGAGATGCTTTAAAAAAAAAATGGGAACAGGGAAAGAGAAAATGAAGAGAGGATTACAGTGTGGAGAATTGAACCCTCACCAGCAAGGTGAGAGTTCATGTAGCCAACCAATGTTAGGGTGTGACGAAATTCGGGAAGAGGAACAAGCTCAGTTCTAGATTCATTGGCCAGTTGAGATTTTGAGGAGAGTTGGAAAGTGAGGTAGAGTTGGGCTTGCCACCTAAATTATCAGCGGTTCATACTGTTTTTCATGTTTCCATCCTCCACCATAAATTTCAGAGAAGTCTCATATAATCTCTTATGATTCATCAGTTGATTTGGGTCCAGATTTATCATTTGAGGAGGAGTCTATAGTTATATCTAAAAGCAGATTACAAAGAGATGCTTTAGACTCATACTAATCTTAAATATTTGAGATTATATATTAACTTTTATGAGATCGAGTCTCTAATTGTTCCTTGATATTATTTTGTATCTTGGTGTCTGTGTATTAAAGTAAAATGAAAACCCTAATTCATGATACGTACTATGGGAAAATAAATTTTTGTAATATATATGCCATGCAAAGGTGGTTTCATCACTTCCGTCACTTTGTAAAGGTGTTACTTTGCAATTTGCATAATTTTTCTTATCTGTCATCAACTTTCAATTAAATTCCTTATAATGGTAGGACAATAAGAAAATAATTATTTAAGCTAAAAAGATAATGTAATATTTTAATTAATTAGTGATTTAAATCAATGAAAAAGGGAGAATTGACAGCTTTAAATAATCAGGAAAAATGCGTACCGTCGAAGTTTAATAATTAATTACAGTGGAGATTAGATTGATTTAGTCCACCTATAGTTTTTCGCTACTAGAAAATAAAAAATTAGTGATAGATAATATTTTATAATTAAATAATAAAATTTAATATATTAATTTTATTTAATAATAAATTATAATTTTTGTTTGACTACACAGAAGTATTTTAGTAAAGAACTAAGTACAGATTGTCGATAAATTTCATAGCTAATTGGATGATTTTTTTTTAAAGTGGTTTTTTTGTCGAGTTTTGGGGAAAATTAGTTAAACTGTAAATTCTTGATAAAAGCATAATCAGATTTGAAGAGAAAAAGTTAGGAAGAGATATGATTATTATTATTAAATTGTTATTTTATAGGAAAGAGATATGATTAATAATTTTAGCATGTCTACTTTTATTACTAAAATAATAGGGTAATCCTTTTTCTTTAAGAATGTTCTACTTTTTCATTGATAAAATGATTTTGACATATGAAAGTAACCATGTTGCTTGCTCCAATTAATGGAAATATGTCTAGAATATTTGAAATTATGCTATAATGATGTAATTAATTTATTTTTGAAAGGCTTAGGCGTAGGTAATTATATAGTGTCTCATTGTTCATTAATTTTTCATTATGATTGTGTTTGGTATGGAGGAAAAAAAAAATTCATAGAGAATGTTTTTTTGAAAAATGAGTTAATTTTTAACTCGTTTTTTTGAAAAATGAGTTAATTTTTAACTCGTTTTTTTGAAAAATGAGTTAATTTTTAACTCATTTTTTAATGTTTGATTGCTATGTGAAAAATATTTTTTATTGTTTGATTAGTAAATGAAAATAATTTTTGACGTGAATATTTTCATAATTTGAATATTTTTTAAACATAAATATTAAATTTCTTTTTTTTGGGCGTGGGGGAGGAGTTGAGTAAAAAATTAAAATTTTCAAACTTGAATTTTTTTAAAAAACTAAATTTTAATTTTTCTTTGGAGGGGGGGGGGGGTCGGCATAGGAATGGAGGAAAAAAATAAAATTTTTAAAATGTAATTTTCTTAAAAAAATAATAAATTTTTTTGGCTGAGGGGGATCCTTGTAGGGATAAAATTAAAAAAATCAATTTAAAATTAGATAAAGGTTTTGAAAAATATTTTCCTCCCGACAAACACACCCCAAGTATAATCCCCCGAAAAAAGATTCTTTTTGGGGAAAAATTATTTGAAGGTCTTTTTCTCTATTTTATTTAATGAAATCAAAGCTAATAAGAGATTAAGATGGTAACAAGAAAAAAACCCTTCTATTTTGGGGATATTTTTAAAAATAATTCATTGTATATTAGTTATAAGTGTCTTGTAATTAAGACAATGTTTTGGCTATAAATTGCACTTCTTTTTTTCTAAAATGGTCGTCCTATTTTTTATCATAAAAGTTGAAGAAGTGTTTTAAGTAAAATTATAGCTAATCATATTGGATTGGTTGTTTAAATTATTATTCAAGATGAATTTTTATTTAGGTAGTTCATATTATTCATAAATAGTGTTTTGCTTTAAAATTTTAATTTTTTTCGTGCTTCAGCAATAATATAACCATGGAGCCAAGATCATACAGAAGAAACAAATATTTTTCACGACTCAATCTTGAGCTATTACCATGATATCATCAATTACATATTAAGGAAATTTGTTAGAATTTAAGAAATGATCTATGATACGTAAAGAAAGAAAGATGAAATTGTGTACGTTCTTATTAAGAAAAATTATTTAAATTCTTAGATAAACTCAAAGCGGGATTAATGTCTAAACACAATGTATGTACGAATTCTTTAATTTTTTTCATATTTTATTGATTAAAATTTTAATGTATTTTCTCAAGGAAAATAATTTTTTTAAAAATAGAAGAATAGTTTATCTTATATAAGTAGAAAAAATAAACTTCACAAATAATGTTTCACATTGTTTGTATTTCGCACATCTTCACCCCTACCTCGCAAACCCCTTCCCATTATTCTAGACTCCTATTTCCATCTTGATCGCCTCCTAAAATATTTATCTAGATTATATATAAATATTTTTATCGTTTCAACTGAATGATCTACTTTTCTTTTTAGTCAGTTTAAAACGAATGGTTTTATCTGTTCCGACAACACTTTCATTCCAACTTTCCACGTGGCATGCATATTTAAGATCACAAAATTAAAGAAAATTTTGATAAATTTAATATAACTTTATTACTTATTTTATTTTTTTAAATAGTAGCTCTCATTATTTTAATACGAATGATAAAATAAAATAATTTAAAAATTGATTAATATATCTCAAATTAAATATAAGATAAAGCTAATTTTCAATTATATTTTATTTTATTATATTTATGTCACGTATTACACGATTCTCACTTTTGATAAAAAAGAAAAAATGATAGATAGTCCAAATTACAATAATGACAATTTAACAGCCCCTCTTCTTACTTATTGCGTGACTCTTACAAGCATGATTCATTGCTTATATATTTGCGTACTTATAATTATCTTAAAAACAAGTTTGGCATGTTTAATAAAATGAAGACAAATTAGAATCTCATTACACACGAGTCACCTTTTAATATTTGAACTAACAAAATTATCTTTATTTAAAAAATGATAAATATAAAATTGATGTAAAGTATTCAAATATTTATTAAGCTAATATTGTATCGATAAACATATAAAAATTATGATAGCTAAGAATGATGGTTGATTGATATATAGTAAAAAATAGTTGCAAATAGTGGTTGATGGTAATGTTAAACATGATGAATTATAATGATAATTGATGATATTAATAATTTTTATGTAGAGTATTGAGCACTGATGATGATGATGATAGTTGAGGACGATTGAGGTCAGTTGTAGTAATATTAGTAATTAACGGTAATAATGATAAATGTTAATCAGTAATAATAATGATCAATTATGACGGTTGAGAACTCGTGTGATTGAGGATGATAATTCTATAGATTGTGTTAGATGATAATAATAGAAGTTTCGAAAATTAGTGGGAGGAGTAATAATACTATATTTATAGAATTTATTTAACCGATTACATCTTAATTAAATTAAGAAATTATTATGAATTTTAATCATTCGAATTTGTTAAATAGTTACAAATTTGAAAAAAACAAATGCATCGGTGGTTAGATTCAGACCTAAAAAGATAAATATATTTAACGATTATAATTTTAATAATTAAGATTCATAATTTATGGAGTGCAAAAAAATAAGATCCAACTTCGTCTCTTGATTAACAATTTAAATTACAATAACAATATCATACTCAATGTACTTCTACAAATAAAATTCGGAGAGCGTAGAATGTACACAGACTTTGGCACTATCTAATAAAGGTAGAAAAATTATTTCCGAATGACCTATTATGTAAAGAAGAAGGAGATAATGAAAGAACATAGAAAAAACAAGGAAGCAGTGAAAAGACTTCCAAATAGAAGCTAAATTAATAATAAAATCATGTGATAATCGAAACACAATAAATAACTTATATAATATAGATTATTGAAGACTATGTCTTCTACATTCTCTTATCTAAGTTCATGTCCATAGAAATATGAATCTGAATCATATCTAGTTTTATCACCCCTCCCTAATACTTATTTGGTCTATCTCTGACTCTTCTTGTGCCCTCTATAATCAAGCTCTCACCCCTCTTCATTTATGCATCAATGCATTTTCTTTTTACATATTCAAACCATCTTAGTCTCACTTTCCTTATTTTATTCACCACAAAAGCTACTTTCACCTTATCCCAAATATCCTCATTTCTAATCTCATAGTTCCTATATATATATATATATCCACCTTAATATCCTTATCTTTGCAATATGCATCTTTTGAACTCGAAAGTCTTGACATGAGTTACAACAATAAATGTTGCACAAATTGAAAATGCACATATAGTATCATTAATTACTCTATTCATTTCAACTTATAATAATATTTGATCAGACATAAAATTTAACACATGCATATTTTAAAATTTAGTCTAAAATTAAAAAAAAAACGATAAAACAATCTCATTGAAACTAAGATAATAAGTTTATAGGTAATAGACTAATTATGAATATGTTAAAAATATTAATAACATAATAAAATAGTATCAAATAGGGCAAGAGGGGAGATTGGAGTTTTGTGTGCGCGGGTGTGGCGGCGTGTTGTGTTTTTTCAATGTGTAAAAGTATTTACTAGTAAATTTAAATGCTTGATTTTGATATAGTATACAAATAATTTATTTTATTTTTAGTTGAAAATATTAGTTACTATTTTAATGTATTTTTTTAGTTATATTTTAATAATAAATTTAGATGCATGATCTAATCACACATATATTAATATTTTAATTTAACCACAGAAACATACATTACTTAATATGTTTCACACCAAAAGTTCAAATCTGAAACCTTTTATTAAGGCGAAAGAATCTATCAAGTCATTTTCTCGTAAATAATGGACATAACAAATAAAACATAAATATTTTTGTATGCATCGTTATTCTTTTCTCTAATATAGTAAAGTAATTTCTTTTTTGAAAACGAATCCATATCTCTCTCTTCTTTTAGGTTGCTTTATTGTACGTAACCTAATTATTATTTTGAATTTACTCCATATTTTGAGAGAATTTTTTCTATATAATATAAAAAGAAAATACATTAATATATATCTTGCACGTATTTAAAAAAAATTCACGATGGCATGAAGCATGACTAAATTTACTATTCTCTTTTTATTCATGTTAATTTAATTTATGCGGCAATATACATATTTTAAAAGCCACATTTAAGGGTAACATTTTAATTAGATTTTCACTCTTATTCTTATAAATAATTTTATAAATATCGCAGTTTAGTTTTTACAAAAAGCATATAAAATTTTATTAAAAAATTTGAAAAATTAAGTTAATATAGAATCGAGGAATAACAGTAATATGAAATAAAAAGAGGCGTCGACCTGATTTGCAAAAGTATATTAAAAACGTGTTTCTTTCTTTCTTTTTTTTTCTAATATAAATGATTGATTTTATTTTTTTCTAGTCATACTTGTACACTCTTAAATTAGTTGGATCTTTTAAAAATTTAATTAATAAAATTCTGTAAACAGCAAAATTAGGAAGAGTCCAAATATTAAAAAAATTGACAGATTAGATACAGCCAACTAATCTTTCCTATAAAACCCACCCTTCACTCCCTTTTCCTTCTTGCCCTGTCCCTTCCCTTCGCCGCCGTTTCCTCCTCCTCCTGCAACTTCCCCCTCCGTCCGCCGTCGAAGTCGCCGGCATGGATGTGAAAAACCCAGAACCGCCCCCAACCACCGTCAAAATCAGAAGAACCACCAGCTCCGATGGTAGTGGATCTGGATCTATCATTCTTGGAAAGTATAAATTGGATCGTCTTTTGGGTCGGGGTAGCTTTGCTAAAGTGTACCATGGCCGTGGATTGGATGATAACAGTGAAGTTGCTGTTAAAGTTATTAACAAAACCACTACCACCATTGATGCTTCCATGGAACCTCGAATAATCCGTGAAGTCTCCGCCATGCGCCGTTTGAATCACCACCCGAATATCCTCAAACTCCATGAAGTCATGGCTACGAAAACCAAAATCTACTTTGTTATGGAGCTGGCTCACGGCGGTGAGCTTTTTAGCAAGCTGAATCGCCGTGGCGGCCGGTTTTCTGAATCTACAGCCCGGTTTTATTTCCACCAGCTTGTCTCCGCCCTTCATTTCTGCCACCAAAACGGCGTCGCTCATCGCGATATCAAGCCTCAAAATCTCCTCCTAGATAAAGACGGTCATCTCAAAATCTCCGATTTCGGACTCTCCGCCTTGCCGGAGCAGTTACGGAACGGTCTCCTTCACACCGCGTGTGGTACGCCGGCGTATACAGCTCCGGAGGTGGTTTACAGAAAAGGGTACGACGGAGCTAAGGCGGATGCTTGGTCATGTGGGGTTATTCTCTTTGTATTCCTCGCCGGAAGCTTACCGTTCGATGACAGCAATTTGCCCAATATGTACAGAGCCATACACCGCCGTGAATTTCAGTTTCCGGATTGGGTTACAAAGCCAGCTCGGAGAATAATCTGCCGGCTGCTTGATCCTAATCCGGAAACGAGATACGGAATTGAAGAGCTCATGAACACTCAATGGTTTAAGAAATCATCGCAAATGAAACAAGAACAGAGCACGAAGCAATTCGGTGAAGGAATTCTGGAGAAAGAAAGCAAACACATGGAGAGAATCAACGCTTTTGATATCATTTCACTGTCTTCCGGGTTGGATTTATCCGGGTTATTCGAATCCGAAACGAACAAGAAGGAGATGAGATTTACAACCAATGTAGCTGTAACAGAAGTAGAAGAGAAGGTGATGAATGTTGGTAAAATTGAAGGGTACAGAGTAGAGAAAAGGAAGAATGGTGGAATTGGGTTAGTGAAAGGGAGAATCGTTTTGCTAGTTGAAATCCTGGAAGTGGCAAAGGAGCTATGGCTTGTAGAGTTCAAAGTCGTTAATGGAGGATCTGAATTCAATGATTGTCAATGGGAAGAACTGAAATCTGGATTGAAAGAAATAGTTGTGATGGGTGATTGATCTTGTAGGTGGTGTTTGACGGTGGCGATTTTGGTGGAGATAATTGACGGTGGCCGGAGCCGGAGACTTTGTATAGTAAACTAGTAGTAGACATGGTGGATGTTTAAGCAGTAAACTAGGCTTGCCTTCTAGTTGTTCTTGTTAGTCTTTTATTGATAATATTAACTTCTTATTTCAATTGCAACAATTTTTTTTAATCAGTTCTGTTTTTGTGTATATATATATATATGAGTTTGATTTACAAATATTATAAGATAGTAAAAGAAACACGCCAAAAAAAATTAATCTTGTTGAGTTTGTCTAGTGTTTTCCTGTGTCAGGTTCTTTCACATAGACAACACAAAATGACATTTTTTTGGTCCCCAGAGGCCAACAGTATAGTTTCAACTTCCAATGAGGTAACCAAGCGTGGTTGATCTGTCGGGGGTAATTAATTTGATCAGCAGCAAATTTGTAAATGGAATTCAAATTCACGAGGATTAAGTCTTAGCCAGTGAAGTATATGCTGTGAACAAAGATAAACTATAATGTTTTGCTATCAGTTGGGTATTTACTTTTTAACTCGTATTCGATCGATTCATATTTGACTTTACTCGTTCATTTGCCACTTCTTTAAACAAAGATAAATAAGCAATTGATATCAAGTTCATATCACCTACTTGTTGGATCCAGCAGCAGAAGTCACCCCCTTGGAACCATCATAGAAGGGGTGAATTGAGAAATTTTTTAAAATAAGAGCATATTGTTATGACTCAAATAAATTTAAGATATAATTTTTTCCGAGTTTTAAGATTTTTATCATCAAATTTGTTAAAATTTTAAAGTTATAGGTCTAAAATTAATTTTAGTTATATTCCATGACGAAAGTATTGATATCAATTGAACTCATTGATTTTATATGCTTTATCATTCAGTATTACTAATTTTAATATACACATTTAATTTAATTATAACAATTTTATACTGCTATTTTTTAAGGAATTTTCAATGTGATAGACTTGAATATTTTGAAAGATAAGAGGAAAAAGAAACAAAAGAAATATTAATTAAAACATTATTGAGCACTATCAATAATTATAACTGCTTTCAGGGTATTACCCAATTCTAAAAAAGAAAAAAAAAGGGGAAGATAAATATAAAATTTACAAGAAACCACAACCTCTTCAGAAATAAGCACTTCTATGCTTCAAATTACCACCCACACTCTTAACACTCGAATATAAACACTTAACTAACATCGCAATAGAACTTAAACCCAAATCAGCGTTTATTAAGTGGAATGACCCCTCAAATGGTTATAAACTAAATACGGATGGGGTGACATTGAAGAAAAACAACACCAGTGATCTTGGAGGAGTAATCAGAGATAAGGAGGGTAATTGGGTGGTGGGTTTCGCAGGAAATTCTTCGCATGCGGATATATTACTGGCGGAACTACAGGCTCTCGTCATAGGTCTTAAACTAGCCTTAACTCGTAACCTCACACCAATGAGATAGGCATAGACTGCCAGACGATCATCCACATGTTATCTCAAGATCACTCCCTATACTCACCTATATTGTCTGATTGCAGGGACCTGTTGCTGCAGTTGGGGAGCCCACAATTGAAACATAGCTACTGTTAAGCAAATCAAGTGGCAGATCTTTTATCTAAATAAGGGGTGCAGATTAAGAAGCCAAATTCAGTGATAAAATATGCAGTTCCTCCCTTGTTTGTCGAAAAAAAATTAGCAGCAAACAAAGTACGAACTCTTTTTGTAAGAATTAAGAAATATAACCCTAGAACTAGTACTACAGCTTTTTTATGCCTCTCTTCACAAGATGTACGACTAGGTAGTAGCTCTACGGCCGCCACGAACTTGTAAATATATGCATTAACCCTTGTTTTCACCAAAAAAAAAAGTGTGGATTCACACATATTCACTACTATACATGTTCTCAAAAAAGGAGCATGAATCCACATTAATATGAAAAAGAAAATCTATATACATCCCTAACATAGAACGTCTTCTAATTAAGTTGGTATTTCAAATTGCTATATTCATAAATAGGGTTGTTTTTCTTGTAAAATAAATATTGCTTTTCATTTTAGCCATTATTTTACATCTATTATTTTCTTCTTTTATTTGGAGCAGCTATATTTGAGTCGAGGGTTTTTAAAATACAATCTCTCTATCTCCATGAGACGATGATAAGATTTTGTGTACACTCTATCCTACTCACATCCTACTTCGTGAGGTTTTACTTCGTTAGATTTTACTAAATTTTTTTTGGTTCTTCTCTTCTTTTCGAATTATTTTGTTTATTTTTGAACTTGCACTTAATAGTAAATCAATCTTTTATAAATGTCATAATTTCTTCATTTAAACCTAGTGTAATCAAAGTTCTAGCTATTCTGAAAATACTTTCCTTTTCAATCCTTACAAATAAACTTAGGAATAATTAACTTCACCCTTAGGAATGCTCTTGCTCTCTTGTTTGGTGCATCTATGTACCAGCTAGATCATGGTAGTTTCACATCTACTTGTAACCAACAGCAAAAATCATAATGATGGTGGTGACAACTATGATGGTAACAATGAATATAATTATAATGATTGAAGGTGGTACATGATACTAATTAGCATTAGTGATAAGTGCGATGATGATCGTGATGATATAGATTATTATTTGTGGCGACTGATGATTGATGACGATAATTATAGTTGACGATGATGATGGTGATTGTGATAAGAAAGGTGGTTGGTAGTTGTTCGTAAATTGAGAGTGAAAATCATACATGCAAAATACTTCATAATAATATTCTTTTGATTTGTTTGACTTGGCACGAAATTTTTTTTAAAAAATGAAGATTTTTCAATCTTGTTATCTTAAATTAAAGTTAAGTTTAATGTATCAAAATACCTTTTAATCTTGTGGCAATAAACATGCCACATGAAAAGTTAAATTAAAATTTTGCCAACAAAGCAAATGCGTCATTCCTAGTAAAACAAATCAAAAAGAAAAATAAGTCATTTTGTTTAGAACGGCGGGAATATTAACACTTTGGGTGAGATTTTGATCAATTTTCACGAGATCGCCGGCTGAAAAAGAAGACGAATTGGGAATTAGGGCAAAAACCCTGTTCTCAGCTTTGGTAAAGGAAAAAATATATGAATGTATTGAA
>JAPFFP010041989.1:0-14599 GCA_026153255.1 Solanum medicagineum | reverse complement strand
CAGCAAGCGGGTATTTATAAACCCTAGCGTATTCTTTCAACCTTTCCGCCCCTAATCGTATTTTCTAATGCACATTCAAATATACATATCATGTGCATCCTATTCTAGTGCGATAACACTCTTACAACAGCCCACAAAGCATAACACATAACAATTCTACGCAACATACAAATAGGCGGCATAATGTTACGTCCTTTTGCCCCATTACGACGTTGATGATTTCAAAACTTTACCAACTTCAACCAAACTGTTCCCACAACATTTACACATACAAAAAGCCTGAAATAGTTCAAAAAGGGTCTCTAAAAAGGTAGAGGACGTGAGACCATAGTACTCAATCAATCAGCCTATCAGTTCCAATTACGAGCACAATTACAACATCACACAAGAACTCACTTTCGTGGACTGTAAAGGTGGTGCAGCAGCTAAGTTACATCACTAACAAACTAAACCCAGCTAAAAACATAATTCTTACTTCATAATTCAGCCAACCAAGAAGAGAAAATCCTCTAGAACAATAAGAAAAGTTCGCGACAATCCTTAGGACATATGCTATCTGAAATTTCAGCACAATATAACTAGCATATACTTCTTGTTTGTCATAGGATAAGTATAACAAATACATGGATATTTCCACTAACCTTAGCCTTCAAGGTTCAGTTTTCTTTCAATAACCCTAGAGGGTTGTGTAGGCTGCCTTGTGAGGTGAAACAAAGAGAAAATAAAAATCTTTAGGAAAGCTAAAAAATTGTCTCAAGTGAAAACGAATTAAGGAGCTGTTTTGAGCCCTTTTTAAAGAGTCTCTTGGCCAACTTCCTTTTGAAATTTTGATGACATAATACCACATATTATTAACCTGGTCAGGCAGCAGCTTGGCCCTCACACTTGGGCCTAAATGGGTCTCAAAGTTGATGGGCCTTGGCTCCCAATTTCCAAATTCCTCTTCACTTAGTTGGCCCCAAGTAGCCAAGTGGGTTGTGGTGTAGTTAGGCCCTTTTTATTATTCATCTTAGGCTGAAAATAAAGTTCATTTATGATGCTAAAACATGGGCTAAAGTTATACCCTTAACATGGACTTTATTAATAATCGGACTTGGACAAATTTGACATCGGGTCTTCTCTGTTTAGCTAGCAAATTTAAGCTAAGCAAGTAGGTGACTCACCTACTAGCTTCCTAAGTCATACAAGCACCTCAATTCTCTCACTTTTTTTAGGGCCGTGATCTCCTCAATTCGACTTAAAATTATTTACACTTGACTCTCTTCAGCGTTAGACATAAATAACGCCATTTAATTGGAAATTCAAGCACTTTTAAAGTTGGCGCTAATTTGACCAAACCACATCATATTTCATTTGCATAGTAATAGTATTATAAGATGTGGAGTGTTACAACTTGATACTTGTAAAATCATAGATACTTCTCATGAATTCAATACATACTTGGAATCCCTTAATTCTCATATAGTCACTTGACTTGTAAATCATGTAATAGATCATCAATAACTTGAAAATTCTTGTCATGTCATTTTATCAAACACATAGTGGGTTCATTATACTTGTTCAAAATCATGCAATTCAAGAATGAAATAAGATGAGTAAACTTAATGCAAATCAACCCACTAACATGTAGCAAAACCATCATGTAGGGCACCTTGAAATCCGTCACAAAAGCTCATGATAATTCATACTTTCATAGCTCAATACATGCGTAGTCTCAATAGACAAAATCAATTCATGAAATAAGCTTGAAATAGATAGTCATGCATAATCAATCAATAGTTCATAAAACCCCAACATACTTTATATTCGTAGTCCATGATAAGAGATACCCATAGGTAATACATCTTAAAAACATGCAATTTTCATGAAAAGGTAAGGTTGGTCTCCACGGGTGAAAGGACCCAATGGATGAAACTCACATACCTTGTACCTTGGATTCCTTGAGGTAAACTTGAAGTAGACTTAGAGCTTGAAATGAATCCTTGAGTTCCAAAGTTGAGCTTGAGATCTTTAGATTTGAATGAGAGAATTGATTGAGTCTTAGAGGGGTTTGAAAGAGGGTTTTGTGAGATATAGAGTTGAAAAATGGCTAAGTATGGGTGATTTCATGCTTAAGTGGGCATGGGGCTGTGACCCCAATGCCCTTGGCCGAAATAGAAAAACTAAGGAAAATAATACACTGGTCCGCTTCCAGTCCGCGATGCGAGCCCATTGCAGAGGAAGTTTTTGTGCTGATCCGCGCCTAGTCCATGTCGCGGCCTGGTCACGGATGCACACTGGAAATTGAACATTAGCAAAAATTATTTTTCCCTACAGGTCTTCTTAAATCCGAGTTATACCCATTTCCCACTCAATTTTGCCACCAGATCGAGAATATGAATTCAGATTTTTGAGATCACGCACGAATTTTGAGATATATGAAAATTACAATTATGGGGCATTTCGAAGCATATTTTGGGCGTTTCAATATCTCCGCCTTGGGAACATTCATCTCCAAATGTCAAAGAAACATGTGAAAGAGAAGTAATTATAAAAATGTGAGCCCGACATGAATGTAAAAAATGTATTTAAACATCATTTTCAAAAATCTCAATATGAATGTCAAAAATCACCATAAACTTATTACCATAAACATGAATGCATGTAAAATGACATGAGGGCTCAAACTTAAGACTTGAAATCACGTAGGGACTTAAATTAGTACCTTCGGCTTGAGTAGAGTGGAAAGATATGGGCATCACTTTTTCATGTCCGCCTCGGCTTTGGCACTTTCAACTTGTTAGTTTCTCCAAAGGACCTTGACGAAAGCTACATCTTTGTTTCTCAACCTCTGCACGTTTCTATCCAAAATCTCCACCGAGACCTCCACATAGGTCAAATTATCTTCTAAAACACCCACTATATCCAAAGGGCACTATAGCACTTGGGTCACCCACACACTTTCTCAACATGGACACATGGAAGACCGGATGAACCATATTCATCTCCGTAGGCAACTCAAACATATAAGCAACCTTACCCACTCTCCTCAATACTCTATAAGGTCCCATAAACCTTGGGCTCAATTTCCTTTTTTTGCCAAATTGGACCACACCTTTCATGGGTGAGACTTTCCAGTAAACCTAATCACCAATCTTAAACTCAAGATCTTTTCTCCTCACATCGGAGTAGGACTGTTGTCTACTTTGGGATATTTTCAATCTCTCTCTTATCAACCTCACCTTTTCCAAGGCCTCCATGACCAAACTCGGACCTAGAAAAGCCATCTGCCTCACTTCAAACCGCCCAATCGAGGATCTACAATGCCAATAGTATAAAGCTTCAAAGGCAGCCATGCCAATTCTTGAGTGGTAGCTATTGTTGTAAGAAAACTCAATAAGTGGAAGATGTTCATCCCAACTACCCTTAACTCCAAGACACAAGCTCTAAGCATATCCTCAAGGGTTTTGATAGTCCTCTCGGCTTGACCATCCGTTTGAAGATGAAAAGTCGTGCTAAGCTTAGCCTTGGTACCAAGACCTCTTCGGAAGGACTTCCAAAAGTTAGAAGTGAATTGAGAACCACGATCCGAAATGATAGACAAGGGCACCCCATGCAATCTAACTAACTCATGTATATACAACTTGGCGTAATCTTCCTCACCATAATCGTTTTGACCGGTAGAAAGTGAGCCGACTTTGTCATTCTATCCACAACAACCCAAATAGAGCCAAAATGTTTCCTAGTCTTAGGCAACCTAACCACAAAATCCATATTGATCTCTTCTCACTTCCAAGTAGGAATATCTATGACTTGAGCTAGGCTACCGGGCCTTTGATGTTCAGCTTTAACTTATTGGCAATTGTGACATTCGATATGAACTTGGCAATGCACCTCTTCATACCATCCCATCAATACACCTCCCTCAAGTCTGTATACATCTTTGTAGAACCGGGGTGAATAGAATAGGATAAATTATGGACCTCCTTCAAGATCAACCCCTTTAAGTCATCAACATTAGGCAGACACAATCTACCTTGGTACCTAAGAGCACCATCTCACTCTTGAGAGAAAACCTCCACCTTACCATCTTCCACTGATGTCTTCAACTCTATCAAAGCGGGTTCAAGATCTTTTTTTGTCTTTACTTCCTCAATCAAAGAAGATTTCTAACCATCCACAATCACTACACCACCATCTTCAACTTCATCCAACCTAACCCCCAATCTAGCCAACCGGTGAACTTCTGTAGCCACCTATTTTCCACCATTATCAATATGAGCTAGACTACCCTTGGACACTCTACTTAGAGCATCGACCACAACATTAGCTTTTCTGGGATGACAATGCACACTCATAGCGTAATGTTTAAAGAACTCTAACCACCTTTTTTGTCTCATGTTAAGATCTTTTTGGTTGAACACATATTGGAGACTCTCATAGTCGGTAAACACATCAACATGAACCCCATACAAGTAATAACGCCAAACTTTCAAAACAAACATCACGGCTGCCAATTTAAAATTATGGATAGGATAATTCTTCTCATACACCTTAAGTTGCCTAAAGACATATGCTATTACCTTGCCATTTTGCATTACAACACACCCCAAACCAATTCTTGGGGCATCATAATATACCACAAACCCTTCCAACCCTTCGTGTAAAGCCAAGATAGGAGCAGAGACAAGCTTATCTTTAAAGTTTGAAAACTCTTTTCACATTCATCAGTCCACACGATTTTTTCCTTCTTTTGGGACAACTTTGTCATAGAAGAAGCAATAGAAGAAACGTCATTCACGAACCTTCGGTAGTAACCCGCTAAACCCAAGAAACTCCCTAACATTCCGAAGTCAAAGGTCTAGGCCAATTTCTAATCACCGTCATTTTCTTAGGATCCACCTTAATACCATCACACGACAATATATTCCCTAGAAAAGCAACCTCTTATAACGGTGACGACATCGGGCACCTCATCCACCCCTTGCTTCCTTGAAGAGCATAGAATCTAGTTTGCCTTGGAACACCCCCTTGTTGGCCTCCCTTTGGCTTTGGACCCGCATTACCACCTTGGCCTTGTGGACGACCATATCCACCCTTGTTTTGAGTATGAGGACAATCAATAACCTTGTGACCCACTTCACCACCACCAAACAAAGCATTGGAATTTCTCAAGCATGGGCCACTATGGTTTCTACTACATGTTTGGCACTTAGGGTGAGTCATCCTACTATTAACACCTTGAAATGTTGGATTATCATTAGCAAATCTTTTTAGGAGCATTGGAAGACCTTTGGTGTTGGATCTTGTACCGTTGAGGAAACCGGCCACCCTTGGAACCTTGGAAACCACCTTCAAAACGAGCCCTCTTGGTCTCACCACTTCTTCTTTTTCTTAGCTTTTCCCCCTCTAGTTGTTTGGCATATGTCATGAGATGGGACAAATCTATATCATCCACTAGCATGGCGATACGACACTCTAGATTAACCAAGTCAGACACTCCCGACAGAAATTTGTTCATCTTTGATCTAGGTTCGGCAACCAATTGTGGATCATACTTGGAGAGCTTGTTGAACTTGAGGGCATACTCCTTCACACTCATGGAACCTTTCTTTAGATTCATAAACTCCATCATCTTAGCCTGCCTTATCTCGATAGGAAAAAACTGGTTGAGGAATGCGGCTTTGAACTTCTCTCAAGGAATAGCATCATCATCTCTCCTTTCCAATTTCCATTGGGTTAACCAAATTTGGGCCACAACTTTGAGTTGGTAGGCCTCTAGCTCCACTTTCTCCTTTGAATTGACCCCCATGATAGATAGCACTTTATACACCTCATCGATGAACTCTTGGGGATCCTCTTCTGCCTTGGATCCATGGAACTCCAGTGGATTCATTCTTGAGAAATCCCTTACCTTAGAGGTCAGAGGGGGAGAATAAGGGGCTTGGACCCCTTGGTCCATTTGGATGGTCATAGCACGGGTCAACATTGTGATAGCATCTCGGGAACTCTTCTTAGACTACCCCTCCATCTTGAAGAGCTTGAGGAGCGAGAGGGATAGGTTACTTCTCGAGAGTACGGGCTCTCCTAAGTCTTCCCCTTGGAATCGGCATGATCTAAAAGGAAACAAGAGCATTCGTTGGGGAGAAAGCCTTATATTCACACTTAAAGCACGATGTAGAACATGAAGAAGTGAAAACATTTCCTCAAATGCCTCCCTTTCATAGTTATAGCACGCTAATTTACCATGAATAAGACTCTAATCAATACGGTGTGTTAGTTATGAGGACATTAACAACCTAGTGCTTTGATATGAAGCTTGTCATGACCCAAGCATATGTCCTACATGTGACATAGCAAATGGGGACCCGAAAGGACCCCAAACAAGCCTCTTAGCATATCAATCACACATCCTTGGTGGCGAAAGTAAAGTAAACAACAATAAGAGATATAATAAAATGGGAAGCGAGACTAAGGGAAGTCTTGATATTCAGAAAAGCATAGAAGTTTCAAGATCAAAGCATAAGTACGTCATAAAATCCAACAACACCTCTAACTTGGAATGGGGCAGGGGCCAAGTCACTTTCCGGGCTCACCCTCATAATAATAAGTGTTCAAAATAATAAAGTTTAAATATAGCAAGAGTAATGTAGATAGTGTCCTCGGACTTGAGGACTCACCAATGCTTATCTCTGAAGTATCGAACAAGCCAAATAGAGGATGCTCAAAAGGTGCTGCGGTCCCTATATGGTACTATCATGTAGGCATAGAGTATGCATTAGTACGTTTGAATGTACTAAGTATGCGGAATGAAATACAATATGATATAAGCCAACATAGTCAACATGCATAATCATAAGCAATGGATATATAATCTCAGTATGACATGCATGATCAATGCTCATAATAAAACATGTTTGTTAATAATTCGTCTTGCACAATATACCTATATCATACATATCTGGGATTTGACCTCAACCGACATAGACCAAGCAGCTACAACTTGGACTTTGAAGCTTGACACCCCCTCGGTTAAGGTGACCGGACATGACACTCCCCGTGCTAAGTGTGGTGTACTTGCCAAGGAAAACCAAACATGATAACATGAACTAGATGGATCCACTAGTATAGAAAGGGTAATAATCATAATCCTATGGTGGCACATAGTTTAGACACTAAAGACTTTATATAAGGACCCCTTGAGTCGATCCCCCATCTTAAGCCTCAATTGGTGATAAGTCAAATCCCTCAGAATACTTGAAATAATCATCACTTGTATAGCTTGTAAGAAACATGGAAACATAACATGAATAGCTCTTGAAACATGTTTGACCTCTATTTTTTGAGCCTAACTTGAACATGAGAGTAGATCATAATCATACATGTAAAATCATAGATACTTTTTATGAATTCAATACATACTTGAAAGCCCTTAATTATCATATATTCACTTGACTTATAAATCATGTAATAGATCATCAATAACTTAAAAATTCTTGTCATGTCATTTTATAAAATAGGTGGTGGGTTCATGATATTGTTCAAAATCATGCAATTCAAAAGTTTAATAAGATGATTAAACTTAATGCAAATCAATCCACCAACATGTAGTTAAACTCTCATGTAGGGCATCTTGAAATCCCTCACAAAAGCTCATGATAATTCGCAGTTTAATAGCTCAATACATACATAGTCTCAATAGACAAAATCAAGTCATAAAATAACCTTGAAATAGATAGTTATGCATAATCAATAGATGGTTCATAAAACCCCCCAACATAATTTATACTCCTAATCCATGATAAGAGAAACCCATAGGTAATACAACTTGAAAACATGCAATTTTCATGAAAAAGGAAGGTTGGACTCCATGGGTGAAAGGACCCAATGGATGAAACCCACATACCTTGAACCTTGAATTCCTTAACGTGAAAAAGTAGACTTAGAGCTTGAAATGAATCATTGAGTTTCAAAGTTGAGCTTGAGATCCCTAGATTTGAATGAGAGAATTGATAGAGTCTTAGAGGGGCTTGAAAAAGGGTTTTGTGAGATATAACGTTGAAAAATGGCTAAGTATGAGTGCTTTCATGCTTAAGTGGTCATGAGGCTATGACCCCTATGTCGTTGGCCGAAACAAAAAACTAAGAAAAATAATACACTGGTCTGCGTCCAGTCCGCAACAAAGACCAATCGCAGAGGCTATTTTTATGCTGATCCGCACTCAGTCCGCGTTGCGGCCTGATCGCGGATGCACACAGGAAATAAAAAATTAGCGAAAATTATTTTTTTCTATGAGTCCTCTAAAATCTGTATTATACCCATTTCCCACTCAATTTTACCCCCTGATCAAGAATAGGAATTTGGATTTTTGAGATCACACACGGATTTTGAGATATATGGAAATTATAATTATAGGACATTCTGGAGCATATTTTGGGGCGTTTCACATGGATCCCAATTACGATCGCACACTATGACATAAACAATAACACGACCTATAATCCTTTCTAGGTTTCCTTTCCCGACTTTAATTTTTTCAAGATCGAATCCCCAATCCATGAGGCTTTTTTACCGTCCATGAACTAAATCACGACTCACACTTAGGTATTGAAGTTTCATTCCAATGACCAAATTTTTAAATTTTTGCTTTAGTCTCAATTTCAAACTTAAGGGGTGTTACAGTATTGATGGAATATATACTAATTGTATGTGATTTTAAGTATATAGTTGTACTAGTTGACATGAACGCAAATTTCATAAGTTTATGTAATGTTTGTCCCATTGATTAGATTAAGAACGTGATTGTGAATGCTCAAATTGAATGAATTGAGCATGAATGAAACATGAGGAGTATTTTCCATGTCTTTATGTGATGAGTATGATTTACTAGAGTCCAAATGACCATTTGAATTAGTGTCTTGATTGATTTGATGTCTCAAAAGCATGGTAAATTGATGTGTATGATTGTTGATTGTTGATTGGGATAGACATGATTGATTAACTGATTTGTTAACTCATTCAACAGAATCGAATTAAAACTAAACACGAGTCGGTTAGATTAATTGATCTGAGCATATTGAATCTCGGGAGAAGTATTGAGCACCGATATAGAGATGAGTAGATAACAACTCTAACCCATAAACTATGTTGTCAGCTTAGGGTAGAGGCTATGCCTCTTATGTCCCAAAAAGTTAGAGACATTGATTGTGGAGCGAGATTAGTTGATCGCTCCTTACCTTGGCAAGTGAGAAGTTGTGGCAACCACAATTGTATCATCACCATCTCATACATGAGGGTTATTGATCAGCGAAACTCCCTGAGTATGCATAAATGAGTTGACCAAGTTGCATGCTAGAGTCCCTATTTAGGGGCATTATTTCACTATTAAAAACTTGCAATTCTTGATTGAGTCGACCGGATAAATTGTTAAGTTGAATTGTTAATTGTTGAGCTCTTTGAGACTCGCTGTGGAGCATTACTTATTTTCCTATCCATATCACATACCAATATATTCAATTTATTGACATTCATTTAGGCTTGCATCATTTTGTAATGCAAATACAGGTGTGAGAGCTACTCAACAGGTGAATTGTTGAGGACCAATCTTCTCATTCCAGACTTGTCGAGCCCTCTTTGCTATACAAAAAGGCCTTTTATTTCATTTTGATTAGTGTTATTTCCTTGAGGTAGCCGAGGACTTTTCTTGGCACCTTCCAGACTGGGATACAGGCTTCATAGACGTTGATCAACATTAGTTGATTGTTATTTATTTTCCAACTTTTGTTCCTCGAAAACTATTATTGATATGAGGATTTAGTCAATTGACAATTCCTGGCTTTACTTGAGCCATATTCTTCCTCTGTTGAGTGTTATGTGATGATGATATTAGGTGGCTCTCTTGGGGAACTAATGATGGTTCTTCAAGTATCGACCATGCCAAGGGTACCTTTCGGGGCGTGACACTCATCCTCTCCTTCATGTATTTAATTAAGAACAGTAATTGGTTCCTTATTATTCTTTCATATTTCTATGTTTTGATTGTTTTCCTAATATTTTTCCTACACAATATTCTATTCTCCATTTTATGCTCTACACTAAGTACTGTTGTACAATTTTTCCCCTTTGATTTTACTTTTAGTTTTTTTCCAAAAAAAAAAAACATATGTTTTCATTGATGGAAGATTTGTATGACTTTGGTTGATCATAATGGTATTCAATATAATTATTGACTAAACAATAAAGAATTGTATCTTCAAACTCCAAATACAAGAAATGAACTTTTATTTTTCATGCATAATATATAGATAATTTTAGAGGTGAATATTTTAAAAATAAGCAATAGACTTTAGTTTTTATGTTTGAGTATGTAATTATGTTTAAACTAACTAGTTATCGAACATGTGCTTTGCACATATGTCCTAAGAAAATCGTATACATATAAAAATAAATAATAAAAATATTCAAAGTGCAATAGTACAAGCTGATATTTGTTGAATAATCGACTATTCAAACTAATTACTTGTTGAATGATAAATAATTATATAGTGTTAGAATCTATAAAATCAAGTGTAGAATGAGCTACATTTCGATATTATTAGGTAAAAAATGTGGATTTATCCGGAACTACGAAATCTTATATAGAAGTAAGGATCTTGGAAATAATTTTTGAGACAAAGTTATAGAAGTACAATGCAAAAAATTACTCTTTGAATTGGCACAAAACAATTTTGAAATGTACTTGCAATGTATAGTGTTACAAATTTTATACATACTTGATGGAAAAAGCATTTACAAACATAAAGTACATAGAGTAGCATAATATACTCCATCAATTTGATTTGAACATTAATAAGTACTAAAAATATTTTTAGTATGACCCAAACAATTACATTATAGGATAGTGCTTGAAAACACACAAAAAATTTATATTTTCATTATCATTCATAGAAAACATATCAAATAAAATGAACATACCTTTATAGAAATCTTCAACTTGTCACTATTATATATTCTAAAGAGGAGCCACAAAGGGGTTATACATACTTTAGAATGATTATTCCATTTATGGTAAGTTGATTAGTGAGAAAAATTTAAGATGACAAATGAGATGATTCATTATTTAGTTAAATTGGTAATGGGAGAAAATCAAAAGTTTTTCAATTTATTATTCTTTCATGAGAAAATCAAAAGTTTTTTCATTTATTATTCTTTGATTAGCTAACCAACAATTATAATGACTGAAATAACATTGAATGATGAAATTAAAAATATAATTTAAGTGACAGTTCAATAATAATAATAATAATAATAATAATAATAATAATAATAATAATAATAATAAATAATTTTATAATGACATTACTGTAATAACCAAAATTTACAGGGACATTTTGGTATTTCAACTTTCAACTTTTTTGTTCCCTCTTTTAGTTATACTAGTTGTTGGACACGTGTGGTGCACGTGTGTTCCATGTTTCTTTATAGCTTTAGAATGATTAAACTTCTACGAATTACGTGTGGAGTAAGTAATAAAATACAATAATTACAAATTAATCTCTAAAAGTATGATAAAAAATAACAAACGAGGGATGTATGTTGATGTTTAAAATTAATTATTTTAATGAATCGGCCGTAAATTTTGAACTTTGGTTAGGAGTGACCAAACTTCCAATAAAGTCACAAATGGCCAATTTAAACACAACAAAAATATAGACTTCAACAATTAGAAATTCATAGGAAATTAAATCAAAGATGTCTAATAGAGATATCATATAGAAATAAATAGAGAAGGAAAAAAACAACAGACACATACTTCTTATCAGTTTACTCATAACAAAGATAAAAAATGCAAAATCAATATATAATTTATGGAGCTCTTGTTAACACCTTCTCTCATAACTAATCAAAATTCAAGAGTATTCTTCACCAATTCAAGCTAGAGCATGAATCAAATAGACAATAATATATAAGCTCTTCACTATAACTATAGAATAAAAAGGATAGTCTTGGTTTGGGGTCTCATGAAATAAAAAGATGAATTTATATAGATAAATCAACGAATAACAAAAGATATCTTAAAATTTGAACTCAAATATTTAGAGGTTATGAATATGAAAAGCATGAGAGTTATATATATTAAGAGTAGGCATTGAATTAAGTAGTTAAATATGAATTTTATAAAAATAAATGAAAGTAAGTATAACACAAAGGGGACAATTAAAAAAAATAACTAATTTAGCTTTTAGAATCTAACTACTATTCATATTTAATTAATTAAATATTTTTCTTATAACATTTTAATTTAGCAGGGATACACATAAATTGGTATGTATAGCATTAACAAATAATGTTTTGTCCACATAATTATACTATTAAAAGTGACAGAAAAAGTAAGGAAGAGGAAAAGTTGAGAAATTTATGTTGAGTTTTTTGGATTTATTAGTTTAAGATTAGTGTAATTATAATTATTTTAGATTATTGATGATAAATATTATTATTAAATTAGATATTTAATTAAAAATTAATACAAGAAAGTTGAAAAGTTACTAACATTTTAATTAAAATGACAAAATACATAATTAAATATTTTTTAATGTTTAAATGCAACTTAAATTAGTATTTAATAATAATATATTAATGATAGTATTTAATTAACATTTTCTTTATAAAATTAGCAGATTTCAGAATTTTAAAATGTAAAAAGTGTGACTTTTAAGATTTAAGTTTTGACTTAACGCCTTCCCACTTTTAATATTTAATTAATAATTAATAATATAATATAGCATGATATGATTATAATTTAATAATTAATTAATTAATCAACTTTAAAGATGATATAATGAAAAATAAGTAATGACATAAGGGCAAAAGGATAATCCAACTATAAGGTAAAGATCTTCCCACTTTTAGTTATATATGATGATATGATGATATATGATGATGTACAATATGTGTCACTAAGATTATAAGTTTTCAAGATTTTCCAATTTCAACTTACAAGCTGTTATATTTTTATTTTGTGGTTCAGAGTCCAAAATTATATGTATTATTTAAATTGATCACTTGCAGTACAAAAATAGTATTGAGGAGTTAGAAATAAACGTGACTACTATGTAAAAGTTTGTATTCATCCATAGGGAGATAGCTAAAAGATTAATTTCATGGAAGTCCTGGCATTCACATTTCACAACATGCAGTCAGCTCTCCGGGTGGATAATCATCAGTGGACCTATTACTTCCTCCTGAAAAAGGTTTTTATAAGCTAAACACTGATGAACTGCAAAAATTTATTCAAACTCAGGAAGTAATGGATCCTGGGATAGTAATCCTAATGCAAACCATACAATCGACCAACTTGTTGCATTGATGGATGAGTTCAAGGTAGCGAAGGAAAGTGAACTATGTCACTAGAGTTCAACCCAGATAATTGATTTCACCCTACTACTTCTATTAACTTTTAACGGTTCAAAATAATCCTTTCCTTCAACCAAAAAAAAAAAAAAAAAAAAAAAGGATGCACAACAACATTCAGCATAATTATATACGGAGCGGGGATGTATAAACCAGTTATAAATAAGTTGTGGTCATTTGCTTCATGCCTTAGGCAGCCCTATTCAATTTATAGGGAAGTCCATAACTGCTGAAGCACTAGCAGTACCAGAAGTTGTGGAAAGAGCACTCAAAAGGGTTGATCAAAGGTTCACATACTTTCAGATGCAAAGAATGTGGTACAAATGTTGCAAAAGAATTTGATGACAGCTAGGGAAATAGAGACTGTTAGACCCCGTAAGCTAATTGGTCAAGTTAATCTTTGAACCGGAAAAGTTATGGCGAATATGGTGTAATTTAAATTAAGTAAGTTTGCGATGCTTGATTATAACTGGAGTGCATGTTTTAAGTTGGGGGTCGGAAGTCCTCAATTGGATTTAAAATAAAAAGTTTGGGGACCTAATTGATCAATAAGCAACTTGAAGCCCTTATGATGCAATTAGGAAAAATTTGTCTTCTATATATACCCCCCCTTTGTTCAAATTTAAGACCATTTTGGTCTTGCAACACTTAGAAAAAAAAATAGGCTTAAGAAGAAGAAGAGAAGGAGAGAAGAGAAGAAGAAGAAGAAGAAGAAGAAAAAGAAGAAGAGGAGATCAAGGGAAAACCAAGTAAGTAATACTTTCTTATGTCTACGTTTTTTTTTTACGAAAGTGATTAGGGAGTGTGGGTTGTGAATTGGGTTCAAGAGTTGGAATATATATACTTGTTAATTCAAATTAGTGGGATGATTATACATATATGCATATATGGAAATAGACTCTAGAGCGTTTACTATTCGTATATAAACATGTTGGAACGGAAATTGAACCAAAGGAACACAATTTGGGAGCCAAAATTTGAAGCCAAAAAATAGCATGTACAGTAGCAACCCTCTCGGGTTGCTACAGTGATTTTCCAATAATTGTTGTTTTTTTGGCTTCTCGATAACTCGTCGCTTCTAGGGTGTTATATTGAGGTCCCCAAGTATCGTGGTGTGTTTGGTTTGGTGGAAAAATGCATAGAAACTAAAACGCTAAAGTTAGAACGTTATGTGGGCTAAATGGCTATCTTTCATTTTAGCCTCTTGTGG
>JAPFFP010041988.1:0-14601 GCA_026153255.1 Solanum medicagineum | reverse complement strand
ATAGGTGCCCAAGTGTGTGAACTTATTAAAAAGTTAGACATACAGAATACTTCACTGCATCCTCTTCCTCTGCATCAAAATTATCCCTTTTAGGCGCTAGACCAATCAAAGCTCTCTCTTTCATCAACAAAATCTCAAATCACAAAAAATAAAATAAATATTTCAAGTGAGTATAGAACTTTAAGCGAGTACTTAGACAGATAAATGAACAATAATACTCGCTCCGTCTCATTTTGATTGTCATGATAAGATTTGATACAATTCTTAATAAAAGATTAATTAGAGGTGATGTTTGAGTAATATATCCCTTATAAATAATTAAATTTTTATCTGTATATATGCCTCTTAATTCTAGAATAATTAATGCTAAGAACAAAGTTGAAAAAATGATTAATTCCTTCTTGAGTATCTAAATTGACAAGTATTTTTAGTATAGATGACAACTAAAATAGGACGTCGGGAGCACAAATGTGAGATTATATCCTCCCTTCGCTAATTGGTCTCATCCTGTAATTTATACTACATTATACATTCAAGGCTGTGAAAAGCTACTTGTCTTGAAAATACAAAATATTCTCTCTTAGTTTAGTTGTTGTGTATACTTGTTACGTTTTTTCATGTCTCGAAAATAAGAAAAAAGCAAAAAAGTTATTTGCAAGTTAATAATAATTCCTTCCTATGAATACAAGAGAAACTGTGATCTTAAGAGAAGTAATTTAATATCATGGTCACATAGACAGATCATATGCATTCTAGAATAATCTCGTATCTAATCATTTTTTATCAATTAATTAAGTTTCGTTAGCACTTGTTTATAATCATTAATTAAGTTGAGCGTTACGTTTAAGGAGAATGTCCGAATGCAAAAGAACAAATCAATCATAGCCTTAATGATTTATTGGATGGATTTTATAGTATGATTGGCCCCGTTTTAGTTGATTGACATTTAAATAATTAGAATTACTAGGCCATTATGAAGCCAAGTGTTTTTTCCTCCTATGCAGGGGTGACTTGGCATGATTAATTTTGCACTTGTACGATATTGAAATTAATTGGGCCAAGGTAGCATGATAGTTGAGTTGTATGATTAGATGATATTTTGCTCACGGATTTTTATAAATTAATTTATATTTAAAAATAAATTTTGATTAGATATTTGAAAATTATATTTTAAAATATTAATTAAATTTTATGCATCTAACTTTTCGAAAGCTAATTAATGAGTAAAACTGGCCCCTGGGAGGATGTACTTAAATAACTAATCTACAATATAAAATCATGCCTTGTATATACAACTCCGAAAATATATTCATTAATGTAAAAGCCGGAGACCTTTCAATTTGAATTGATTGTCTGGATAGATGTAACATCTGGCATATCCATTCTCACGTTTCTTACACATTTACTCTTGTAACAGAGAATGGATTATATCCACTACTCATACTATATTATATGCACTTAATTTTTTAAAAAATTGTTCAATTATTGAATTTGCTATGTTTTAATTTGTTTAATTACATTTGAAACTCTTTGCTCTATGATTGAAGAGAACTGTTCCTTCAAGGCCCACCGCACCCTTTTTTCCTTTACCTTCTTTAGTCTCTCTCTTGCCCTTCTTTTCCTAGCTAGCAGACCATAAAGAGTGTGTCTGGTATTAAGAAAATTAAAAACTTGCAATTAATTCATGTGAAAGGAGAGGAAATATATTTGTTTGATGGGTGACAGTGACTTAAGGGACTTTCCTAAAGCTGGATCTTGAAAATCAACAGCTCCTTCTCTAATAATTGAATCAATAAAATATTGTAGGCTATTCCATGCCCAAATGTGTCTAACTTAAAAACGTATATAGAATACTTCAGTGTGTGGCCTCTTCCTCTTTATCAAAATTAGCCTCCCCTATATATACCACTAGCTCACTTGTTGCTTCTCATAAACCAATCAATATTTGTCTCTCCTTCTTAAGTTAACAAACAAAAACTCACAATTCAACAAATAAAAAACTGGCCATGAAAATGGACCAAAAAATACCAGTTATAGCGAAAAAGTTCTGGAAGATAGTCCGCGTGGCTTACTTCATGCTGAAGAAAGGGTTATCATCAAAGAGGAAATTAATGTTTGATCTCAACTTATCAATGAAACGTGGGAAGATTGCTGGTAAAGCCGCCTTCCAAAATCTCATGTTCCACGGACATATTAATACTAATGATGCCCATCAATCATGTTCTAAAGAGTATTACGAGTTCAGCTGCAGCGACCGCCCAGCTTTCCACCTCCCTTTCAACCTCAATATTAAGCGCATTAATAAGCCTAGTCACCGTGCAGTACCTGCCATTGAACACGATGACGTTTTAATGATGAACGCTGCCGTTTTGAAGGCTTTGGATAGGCTTCAGTGCGAAACGGCATCTCCTGCATTGCCTGGATTCGGTAGGACTCCTTCAGTGAGGCAGTTAAGGATTACTGACTCGCCTTTCCCTCTGAGAGATGATGACATGGTGATCAGCCACGTAGACGAGAAAGCCGATGAATTCATTTCTCGATTCTACAGAGATTTGAGAAGAGAAGCTTCTGCCTTTGCTTAATGAGTTTTGGAGTTCTTTTTCTTTTCTTATTGGGGTATTCGGGGAATTTTCAGAAATAAGTTCAATGTTATACTGGGAGTTCATAAATGTAATGATACCCTAATTTGTTTCATCCAATGATAGAAGTCCTCAAATTTTGCATCCACAAAATTCTGTCCGAGTTTGATGGTCGACTATTTTCTTTATTACTACTAATTATACCGAACAAGGCTATCAAGCTGAGTTAAATTTTGTTCCTTTTCCTTCTAGCCCAAGAGGAAATGCTAATACAAGCCTTTTGCCTATATAAAGTCTAATCAACTAAACTATATCAACATTTTTCAAGCCATCTAAAATTAATTTTCATGTACAACAAAAAAATTTGGAACTTCATATACACAGTATCACATATCCATAGTTATCCACAGTAGCCCGTGCACGCAGTGGTGGAGCTAAATTCATTTAAGGCTGGATGAACACCCTTCTTTCAAATTTTTTTCGAATATATATGTTAAATATAGATATTTTGATATATATCAATTGTTGCACACCCTTGATATAAAAATTATCCACCCATGTTCTTAAAGTACAAACACCCTCGACCAAAATGTTGGCTCCGCCACTGCGTGCACAAGTCAGAAATCTTAGCTTGCACCATGTCAAAGCCGGTTTTTTTTTTGTGTGTGAGAGAGAGAGAATGGGATGGGATACTATTTATTACTCTCTTCGACTAAAAAATAATGACCAAGTTTGAGTTGATACGAAATTTAAGAAAATAAACAAGTCGTTTTTATCTTATGATTGTAAATTTAAGTTATGTCAAATGTACCAAAATGTCCTTTAATCTTATAACCTTAAATATATCAAGTGAAAAATTGACATTAAAATGTTACCAAAAAAGAAAAGAGATCATTTTTTTCAAATATTCTTTTTTAAATAAAGGAAGTATAAGTATATGATTCTCTTTTTATTTTGTACAATTTTATGAATCTTTTATATCACAATCTGACAAAAATATATTATATTTGAGCAAACTGAAATTCATAATGAAAAATAAATAAAAATTAGATCGCAATATAAAATTTTGTGGAAGTTGAATAACAGTCTAATATATTTAGAACCCCAAATGCAGTATTTAATACATTTCAAAAGTAAGATACAATAAACCTAATTCTCTCAAAATAAACATTTGGGTAAAACATCCAAAATAAATAATAATGCAGTCACTTTTCGACTATCGTGAATGTGGCTTTGTATGAATTTTAGTTTGAAAATGGCGCAATCGATTAATTAAAAAAAACCTCAATGATTCTGCCAATATTATAAAAGTATTACCGTATGTTTATACGCAAACATAAGTCATTTAGTCTTTTCCTTTCTCCTTTAACTAAGCGTAGTGCTTCGTAAAGCAATTTTTTTGCTTTTTGGATTGGTCATTTACCTAGAAACCTCCTTAGGCAGAAACATCCATACACACATATTATTTTATTGATTTCTTTATATATTTTGAGAGGAATTGTGGTGCTTAATACTAAAGTAAAGGCCACAATAACTTATGCTTTTGAGGGCTACACCTTATTTTGAAATATTCAAAACCTCCTCGTGTCAAATGTGTCACCTAACTTAGACAAAGAGCAAACTAAAACACCTATTAAATGGGAAAATTTTTATATCTATTTAAATTTATGAATAATCAAATCTGAATAAAACATTTATCGAAGATATTATACTTAAGAGAGAGTTAATTGAAGACGAGATCTTTTAATAGCTCTGAAACAAGAATTTTTTGTCTGCTCTATAAATATGACAAAACAGATCACGATGAATTAAATTAATAAATAAATAAATTATTAATTCATTTAAAAGTTATTTTTGACCGAATAGATTAAAATGTAAGTTAAAATTCAACTCTCTTAATTCCTTACCAAAGTTTTAATTACATTAATATTTTAACTAGTAACAAGTTCAAATTCTAATTTTAACAGTTCAATAAATTTAATATTAAAAAATTTAAATATATAAGGACCTTTGCTGGCAAGTTAGGGTAACCATAATCGTACTAGAGATGGAAATTTCTGCTAGCACGGCCTAAAGCTTATCATCGTACTAGATATGGAAATCTGGGCTAGCACAGCCTAAAGCATATTCCTCTTTCCGTCTTAATTTATTTGACATAGTTGAAGTTTAGAGAATTATTTAAGTTTTAAATTATCAAAATTATTAATTATTGTAATTTATGGTAATTTTTAAATAACATAAATTATTATCTGTGACTCAATTTAAGTAGATAGAATTTCAAGAATCAATCAAATGTTTGAATACTTTAATTTTCAAATATTTTAAGTTGATAATAATTGTGATTTATAGTGTTTTTTATGTCATTTTAAAATAATAGTACGTGTTACTTCTTTTGTTCCAATTTATGTGGTACCAATAAAATTTTGAGATTTGATCTAATTTTTTTATTTGTCTTTTAAAAATTTTAAGTTATAATTATTTTATATAATTTTTAAATATTTAAAAATAAAAAATTAAAATTACAAATATTAAAATAACATAAAAGCTGCCTTCTTTTGTACATTACTCCTAGTAAAAAGAAAAATGATGTTTGTACTACTTTTTCTTTTTCCCCATACACGTAAAGACTCGGACTTTATTAAAAGAAAGTGAACTTTGATACACACTTGTCAAACTTCGAACTGCTTTTCAAACTCTGAACGTCTCATTTAAATTCATCATATTTTTCTTCAATATCTTATGTTTAATAACTGAAATCAGACTAATAGTGGGGGAAGGTTGAGTTGTGACTCAAAAGTTTTGGCTTATACCAATTCAAGTTATTTACAAATCAATTTATTTTAATTGGTACAAAGCTAGTCATTGTTAACTTCCTAAAACAAGTACCCTCAGAAAAATAATATCTCTTGGCTTTTATTTGTTGTTCATTTGTGGCGACAGTACGTGCACTAATTTGGACTTTAACTTGCACAAAGTTTTCTTAAAACCACGAGTAGGGAAGGTGTTCATCTATTTCTTGCCCATAGTAAAGTGACCACCAAAGTTAGCACTTTTTTATTTTTGGAAATTTTGCAATAAAATTATAGTAAGATTTTTGAAAATTAAAACCGGAAATTAATTCCAAAAGCGAAACCTACTCTCCAACAACAAAGAAAAATAAGTTTCTTGTTTTTCCTTTTCTATTTCTATTTCTTTTTTTTTTACAGAGAATGAAGTTCCCAATTATTATACTCTAAAGTAGATTTCACAAATTATATCTCAGATCTCCCACCCCCACTCCCCTCTGCAATTTCCTAAGTAAAAAAAACATAGATATACTACTAGACTATATAGGAATATAGTTTTAATTAATCACTTGTTGGCTCCCAAAAGTCCCCTGAAATTTGAATATTCAGGCACTCATCCAGTACTTCTCTTCGGTACCTATAAAAAAGGAAGGAAAAAAAATGCATAGCCATTAAACTTTCTGAATTAAATTAATGTAACCTGGAAGAGTCTGAAAGAACAAGAAGTCTGATCCTTTTGTACGTTCAGATGAGATTGATCAATTTCTATGAGATCGCCGGCTGAAGAAGAAGACGAATTGGGAATAAGTCCTGTAGGTTTGTTGGGATAATGCAAACTCTTCCTCCCACATCGGTGGTGGAAGGTCAAAATGACCAACTTAAATAGGTTGAACCAATCCCATTAGTATGAGGCCTTTTGGGAGATGCCCAAAAACAAATCCGTGAGGGCTTGGCCCAAAGCGGACAATATCATACTAATGTGGGGTAATAAACTATACAACTAATAAAACTAATTAATTATAATTAGTTCCCATAGAGATATTGAATTAGGGCTATAATTCATTTTCTTAATACTTAGGTGATATTTGTCGCCATATGTATATTTTAGATTTCAAAATCGGGTACAGTCCTAAGTTGTGCTTAGCTTTAGTAAGCACCTTAATTTCTCTCAAATTTTCATAATTATTAAATAGTGGGTTATAAAGTAAAAGAGTTGCTTTACAACCCACGAGTGATAAATAAATATGATAAATAAAGTAAATAAAGAAAGCCCACAGATTAAATACTTTAACATGTTTCCACTTACGAACATAAGACAATTTTGCTTTAGAAAATTAGTGGAATATCATATTGTCCAATTTGTTTGTACATTATGTTAGTACTTTCATTAGGTAATTAGAGCAGTCATTTATCAAAGATATTGTCCAACAATTGTACGTGTGATACTGTACGTAAATTAACTTCCAGGTTAATAATTTTATCGGTTTCACATGAAAATTTACTTCAATTAGCAAGTTTAATTATTGTTTCCAACTCCCAGGTTCATAACACTAACAGTAGAGGAATACAATCAAGAATATAACTTGGACTCTGCAAAATGCATTTGAAGATATCCGTCACCTAATTAAGGAATATATATTCTGAATGTAGTTTGTTTTTCTTTTTATCAAAAGAAACTAAAAAAGGCGTAGGCGTGTAACCACGGAGGAGGCTCTTCTTCATTTTCCCCAAATTCTCATCTTGATGGCTGACAGATGATATTCGTTAAATTTAATGGGTAAGATTTAGTTGATCAAATACATTTCTCACATAATTTTATTAAATCTTAGATATTAAATTTAACTTAGCTTATGTAGTATGTCATCCATCAAGATAATTACTTGGGAAAATGTGAGAGAGGATCCTTCTCCGTCACACCAACCTTTAGTTACTTTATTACAAGACTTAGTACATGAGATCTTTGAGACATGAACAAGTTCCTACATTACTTGCATATGAAACTCATGACTTCTTAAATTTGTATTGCATGAATAATAATTTACGTAGTCTCGATAAGTATGCACTTCTTTTTTGGTATGTAAGTACTCGTTAGTAGTGCTTAATATGTCGCGAATCTATAGGTAATTAGCATTCTTATTAAGATTGCACAGTCACTTGGGTTATAAGGAAAGAATAATTCTTATTTTGCTATTTTACTTCAGTTTTACTTTAACTTGTATACTCCAATCTTTAAATTTTTGTTTTTCTGATTTTCTTGAAAAACAGTCGTCGACAATCAAAGGAATTTGTTAGTTGATGCAAAATTTCAGGACTTAATTAAAGCCTTTGAATGTATTATAGGATGAAACACATGAGTATATATCATCACATTTATTAACTCTTGACACTATTTTCTTCTCTTTTAAAAATATACCAAATACTCCAACAACAACAACAAAAAATTAAGCAAAGGCAGAAGCTTCTCTTCTCAAATCTCTGTAGAATCGAGAAATGAATTCATCGGCTTTCTCATCTACGTGGCTGATCACCATGTCATCATCTCTTAGAGGGAAAGGCGAGTCAGTAATCCTTAACTGCCTCACCGTGGGAGTCCTCCCGAATCCAGGCAAAGCAGGAGATGCCGTTTCGCTCTGAAGCATTTCCAATGCCTTCAAAACGGCAGCGTTCATCATTGAAACGTCGTCGTGTTCAATGAAAGGTACTGCATGTCGGCTATGCTTATTAATGCGCTTACTGTTGAGGTGGAAGGGGAGATCAAAAGCTGGACTGTTACTGCAGCTGAACTCATAATACTCTTTAGAAGATGATTGATGGCTGTCCTTAATATTATTATGTCCCTGGAACATGAGATTTTGGAAGGCGGCTTTGCCAGCAATTTTGCCACGTTTCATTAATAAGTTTAGATGGAACATTAGTTTTCTCTTTGACGATAATCCTTTTCTCAGCATGAAGTAAGCCACGCGGACCATCTTCCAGAACTTTTTTGCAATAATTGGCAATTTTTGATCCATGTTCCTGTCCAAGTACTCTCTCTAATATATATGATCTCACGTAGATCGATCTTTCTTATTTTTTTGATGAATTGTGGGTTTTTGTTGGTTAACTTAAGAAAGAGATACAAATAATATTGATGAAAGGTAAGAGAGAGGTTTAGAGGAGAGACTTGGTTGAGGATATATTATGGTTTATGAGAAACATTGAGTGAGTGGTATATATATAGAGGGGATTCAGGACTAGCCTTCATATAGAGGAAGAGGATGTGGTGAAGGATTCTATATGTTAAAGTTTTAAAGTTAGACACGTTTGGGCATGGACTACTTTTGCTTCGACTTCATTCAATATTTTACTAGTCCAATTATTATTAGTGGAGGAAGTGGTGATTTTCAAGATTCAGCTTTAGGATTCTACTTTTAAGTCATTTTCACCCATCATAGGAATTGCCCAATATTTTTCCCCCCTCCTTTCACGTGGATTAAAATTTGAGGCTAATGGTTTTAGGGCTATTATTGTCAAGCATGCAGCTTCATGAATTTAGGCATGTTAAAATAAGTTAAATCAATAAGTGAGTGAATCGTTCAGTTGTTTAATGAATATTAAATATCAAATAAAAAGTACTAAATTTTTTGATAAAATTTCTCACAGCATAAATTTGGCTACATAGTTAGCACCAATCATGCATAAATGAAAATGAATTGTTAATAGATTGACAAATTGAGCGTGTCGTATTTTATGGATTTATTTTGCTATGATATTCGGAACTCAAGTTAAGCTAAACTATGAATTAGCAGTGTTTTTGTAACATTTACTTTACCTTTTCTAATTGTATAAAGTAAATATTAATTACATGAACAAAAACAGTAAAGTATTTGAATTCCTTAGTGTCTCAACTAGCAGAGAAACATATATATTTGTTAACTAAAGGGACTGCACTTACACTTAGCAATTTAGTATATTTAGATAATAGCCACAGAGTGGATAATTAGGGGAACACATAATAGCCACAACTCATATACTGATATGAAGCTTTTTTAAGAAAAAGATTCGTCACTTTTGCTGTATTTTTGCATAGCTTATTACTAATTATGATATACAAAAAATATATATACTCCTTGCTTTATGATTGAGGCTTACTTTTGGAGAGTTGTACCCTTTAGCCACCACCCGCTTTTTTCCCTCTTCTTTTTCCTGGCAAACCCTAAAACGGTAGATTTTGCACAAGCCATGAGAAAAGCACCAATATTATGGATGTGGTCGGTACGAAGGAAAGAGAGATGAGATTAAAGAGTGAAGTGAAAATAAAGAATGTTGAAAGGTGACGAAGACATCATCAATATAAAAATATTATTTGTGGAACATGAGTTCCAGTTCGAACATGAAAAACTAAACAGTATTTTTCAATTTTAGATGCTGAATCCAGCGAATTGGATGAAATGAAACAAACATGTAAATCCAAAAAGAATAGGAAAAATAGAGCGCCCACCGTGGGGCTCGAACCCACGACCACAAGGTTAAGAGCCTTGCGCTCTACCAACTGAGCTAGACGGGCTTGTTGATTGTGTTGGGTCAGTCAATATTAATATATTATGTAGACTGACATTTTTAAGAGACCTCTGTAACTTGAGGAAAGAGTATAACTAAATGGACCTTAAATAGCAACCAGTCACAAATCAATTTGTTTAAGACTAAAGTAAATGGACCATAATAGCAACCTTATTATTGTAGCACAGATATTTTTTTTCCCCTTATACTGAGCACATTATCCTATATCAAACTCCAATTACCTTGGCATATTTTATCCTCTCAAAAGCCATGACAATTGACATACTATAAGAAATATCCTTCCAAAAATATTGCAACCGATTAATTAATTAGTCCACAATTTGTCGATATAAAATTTAGTGGCTTTAGATATTTTTTTAATCATAGACACACTTTCTCCATTGGGAAGTGAAGATGAGAATAGAAATTAAGTGTGCTTTTACATAATGGCCATTTTATTTATGAATATTTCTGCACGTAATAAAGGTGCGCACATTGTGGCATGTAAAGTATTTGTATGAATATTAGGTTTTCATTAGCAAAGTCTTAAGACTTTTACATAGAAAAAGTTGGAGCGTCGAAAGTTGCATTGACTAACTGCTACTTCACAAATGAAAAAATCGCAGATAGTTTAAAGAGTCATTTTGCTTTATTCCATCATACTCCAAGGCCAAAAAATAGTCAATCTTTGGCTCCATCTGAAATTGATGAAAATACAAAGAAAAAGTTACAAGTCCAAAAGGAAAACACACTTTCCTGCATACAATTTTCAACGTAAACAAATAAAAATGAATGAAAAAACTTTAAAGTGAGGGATGAGGGTGGTGGGGAGAGCAGGACAGGGCCAAAGAGGAGCGTAACCAATTATTGAACTCCACGGATCAAATCTATCTTTACTATTTTCTTGTTCTTTATTTTTTAAAAAATTATGTAATTTAATTATATACTAGTACACAAATATTATTTGACCCTCTTTGATTCATTTGGCTTCCAAAAGTCAAGACACTGGAGCAGTGCGTCCTCTTTCCGTATTGCGAATAAATTAAGGAAAAGAAAACAATACAAAGACAATAAACTACTCAATACGTAATGCACCATTTAATTTCTGAAACGTGGCACAATCTGAAATAAACAAGTATAAGTTTTGTTTTTAGAATTATTTCTTCAGCTAGCAGATGAAGTACTTGAATTTAACAATATTTTCTTCCAATAAATTTTAGTATTACAACATGCACCCTTTTAGTTAAAGGGCTGGACCATGTCTTATAACAATAACGAAAGCACATTCAAACTAATACAGGCCCTGTATCAAACGCCAAGCCCAGAACATACATTCCACATGTATTTTGTATGGACACTTGTTCACATGGAAAGTTGAGTGAAAAGAAATCTTTAATTGTGTGACTTTTTGGTTAAAAGAGAAAGTTGAGTGACTTTTTGAGGAAAAAACTAATAGTTGAATGACCAGTTGTATCCATAAGACAAGTGAAGTCAAAAGTGATATAGGAAAGATCCCTTGTAATAATTATCTTATCATTTAAATAATCTTTTATATATATATATATATATATATATATATATATATATATATATATATATCATTATGACTTTTGCTTAAACTTCTCAAAAGCACTAGTTAATGATGCCTTGTATTTTCTTAGCCAAGAGCACAATAGATCAACTAATGTGTTTTCTTGGCAAAGAGCACAAGTGAAAACATGTTTGATTTGCATTTTTAATCATTATTTGATAAATTGGTAAAACAAAGAGCGTTTTTCATTCAAACGTAAAAGAGCAGAGTACTCTACTTGTAACAAATAAACCAATGTAGTTTAATTCTACTAGAACACAAACTCTATACCTAAAAGAGTCTTATACGATACATACTGTACACCAAATCTTTAAAATTTAGAATTCAAATTAATGTATATCTACTAACTAAATACCAAGTAAATTATTACGCCCTCAAGTTGGAGCATAGAGGTCCCGAATGCCAACTTGGCAATTAATATTTGAAACTGTTGCGCACCTAAAGCTTTAGTCAAAACATCAGCAACTTGGTGTTGTGTTGAAATGTAATGACAAACCAACAAATTCCGTTGAATGTAGTCCCGAACAAAATGACAATCCACCTCAATATACTTAGTCCGTTCATGATAACTGGATTATATGCACTATCACAATATAAAGAAACTGGATCTGAATGAGAGACATATAAGTCTGAAAGTAATTTGCGTAACCAAATGATCTCACAAGTAGTTGTTGCCATTGAACGATATTCTGCTTCAGCAGAAGAAAGCGACATTGTTACTTGTTTCTTGCTCTTCCATGGAATAGGTGAATGACCAAGAAATATGATATACCCACTAGTTGAACGACGGGTAAGTGGACAACTTGCCCAATCTGAATCACAAAATCCTTTTATAGACAAAGGACTTGATCTTGAGAGAAAAGTACCTTGGCCTGGTGCAAGCTTTAAATAGCGCAATATTCGGAGAGCAGCTAACCAATGATTCTGTACAGGCTGGAGCATAAATTGAGATAACAAATAAACTGAATAACAAATATCAGGTCTAGTAACAGAGAGATAAATCACCTTCCAACTAATCTGCTAAAGGGCTCAGGATCCTGAAGAACAGAACTTTCATCCGAAGATAAACGGTGATGTTGTTCCATGGGAAATTTTACTGGTTTAGATGCCACCATGTCGGTTTCTTTTAAAATATTCAATATGTATTTTCGTTGTGAAAGAACTATTCCTTCTGAACTGCGAGCAACTTCTAAACCAAGAAAATACTTAAGAGGACCCAAATCTTTTACAGGAAACCAGGATGCTAAGTAGACCTTTAAAGCTTTCAAGTTGAATGAATCATTAGTGGCGATAATGACATCATCTACATACACAAGAATGGCCGCAAAAGAATTTCCTCGTCGATATAAGAATAAGAAAGTGTCAACTTTGGATTGTGTAAAGCCAAACCTTAAAATGACAGTAGAAAATTTAGCGAACCACTGTCTTGAGGCTTGCTTTAATCTATAAAGTGACCGACGAAGGCGATAAACTCTATTAACTTCAGCAGACAAATATTCTGGTGGTGGTTTCATGTAAACTTCTTCATGTAAATCTCCATGAATAAAAGCATTATGCATATGCAATTGATGGAGATCCCAATTTCGCACAACTGCAACAGCTAAAAGTGTACGAACTGTAGTGAGTTTGGCAATTGGAGCAAATGTTTCATTATAATCTAAACCTTCTACTTGGTTGTATCCTTTAGCGACAAGGCGCGCCTTATAATACTCAATTGATCCATCAGAGTTAAACTTAATTTTGTAGACCCATTTGTAACCAATAGCTTTTTTATCTGTTGGGAGATGTTCTAAGGTCCACGTGTGATTTTGTTCAAGTGCTTCCAACTCTTTTCTCATTTCCTACTTCCAGTGATCTATTTGTACTGCTTGTGTGTAAGATGTTGGCTCATTATGGTGGGTAATGGCCGAAAGAAAACATGAATGAGCTATGGAAAAATTGGAATAGGAAACATAGTGACATAAAGCAAGCTGTGTTGGATGAGCTTGAAGAAGAACCTTTATTACTATTTGGGAGATTGATCAGAAAATCTTTAAGATGAGCTGGCTGGATTTTGGTACGTTGAGGTCGAGTTGGAGCAATAGGTGCTCCTGATGGTTCAATAGTTTGATCTTGTGATTGTTGGACATGTATAGTATCACTTGGAGCCGTGTATGGATTTTTTGTCCTTATATTGAGATTTTCATGTGATGGACTTTGGCTTGGCAAAATTTAATGGGATCATCAATCGACAATGGCAAAGATACTTGAGGTTGCTTTTTTGAGATGGAGGAGTGTTTTCTTTATAAGGAAAAACTCTCTCGTGAAAAATCACGTCCCGAGAAATGAATACTTGATGTATTTTCAAATCATAGACCTTATAGCCTTTATGGACATATGGATGACCCAGAAAAATACAAGGTATAGCTCTGTCATGAAATTTATCACGAGATCATGGAATAACTGAAGCATAACAAAGGCATCCAAAAACACGTAAATGTGCATAAGAAGGTTTTGAGGAAAATAACAACTCATATGGACTTCTGCCAGATAAAAGGGGTGTTGGTCTATAATTTATTAAGTAAGATGTTGTTAGAACACACTCATCCCAAAATTTTATTGGTAAACCAGCATGGAACCTTAGAGATCTAGCGACTTCAAGTAAATGTTGGTGTTTATGTTCTACTACACCATTTTGTTGAGGTGTAGACGTACAAGAAAACTGATTCAGAATTCCTTCTTTCCGATAATATTATTGAAGTGAATTATTTGTAAACTCAGTGTCATTTTCACTAGGAATGATTTTAACAAGACGATTGAATTGTCTTTATATCATGGCAAGAAAAGAAATCAGTACATGAGAAACTTCACTTTTAGATTTAAGCAAATACACCCAAGTAGTTCTGGTAAAATCATCTGCGATAGTTAAGAAATAATGAGACTTTGACAGTGAAGATGAATGATAGAGACCCCATAGATCACAATGAATTAAATCAAAAGTTTCTTTAGATTTAATAGAACTAACAGGAAATGACTTTCGAATTTGCTTAGCTCGGCGGTAAGCATCACAATAATCATCTAACTTATTGAAATTAAAAGACCGAAGTTCTGAAATGAAAGAGAAACA
>JAPFFP010041987.1:0-14602 GCA_026153255.1 Solanum medicagineum | reverse complement strand
ATAACTAGCCACTTAGACTCTTTTCATCTCAATAATATCACTCTTAGCTCCTTTACTGCCTCTATCAGGATCTATCTTATTTACTAGTCTGATGGTGTACCGAACCACTCTCACACGCCTCTTGCAATCTAACCTCTTCTTTTGTCTGCTAACACTCAACTTCTATGTTCTCATAAACCTATTTGTATAAGATTTAGACTATAATGGAAGACTCCTCATCATCTATCCATAAAACCCTCAATCAACTTAGTTGTTCGGGATGACACCGAAAGCCTACCTCAACTTCACATTGAACTCAAAGATATTATCTACATTCCTATAGCAGTCATAACTTAAGAGATTCACACATCTTTACCCAATCATAGATACACATCTCAAGTCTCTTCTTATCTATTGAACTATCCTCGTTTCACTAGTCTCACCTAAAGGACACTTGTACCCTACCCATAACATCAAATTCCTTAAAAATTAACATCTTCATACACTATAGTAAGTCCCTTAGAGAAAATCTCCAACTAAGACTATCACTCTCATGACACCATCTCCTCTTTCACACTACCCCTCAAAATTTAAGTTTAGGGTCTAGCACTAACGTGTGCATCTATCACACACCTCTTTAACGCTAACTTATAACTACTAGATAAATATTTAGGGAACATAATCCCACTAAGATCTCCTAATGAGTATTCAATCAACATATCCCTTCCTTACAACTCAGTACCACTCACATATTAAATCCTATCTCCTTATATTTACTAAGCTCATAACTTGATGAGTCCTATGAGCTCTCTCTTGCAATCATAAGCCTAAGGTAGTTCCATCACCTTAAAATACTCTTTCCGCTTTATTCAATACCTACACTTCACCCTCGATAGAATACATACTACAACATATCAACATACACTTCCTTCTAGTTTGGGCACGCTCTAAGATATTCTGACACTAACTCTCTTTTTCTCTATACCTCATCTCATCATGACAATCATAAGGTACTTTCGACTCTTTCATTAAGATGATGGCCATTGACTCATCCCTTCACTAGTTACCTAATAGATACGTATATCTAACTACAAAACTCAATCAATCACCACTCTCACCACCCAGTCTTCTCCTCTCCCTCATTATCTTTCTGGCTCAGGGGTAACAACTCTACTTATGTTTTCACACACCTCAAATCTCACTCCTAGTTGGCAACATTAAAATTCTTGGAAACATAAACTCTTTTATCATGCCTAACATCAAAAACAAGTAAAGATTCAGCTTATATCTGTCACAACCTCACGGAGTGTTTCTATGAGCTGGGCAACTATTGCGGCACACAACTAGTCTAGGGCCTCGCTTGTGCTTGAAGTGGCATATCTCTGATTTCCTCTAACTGATGGTGTAGATCGAGCGGGTTGGGCTTGCTTAGCCCACTTCAAAAAATCCCTCTGAAAGTGACCCTATTGCCCAAACATGAAGCAGCTGTTGGTGCTCAATCGACACTACCCCAAATAAAGTTTGCCACACCTTCTACATGGTGGCTTTCATTTATGTCCTCGACCCACACATTCTCAGGATAAAAGGTTCCGAATTTTGAAGGGTTAATTTATCATCGACCTCAGATTATATCTACTATTGGACATAGGTGCAGTCACCGATGGTAGCATATACTTCCAAGGTCTCTACAGAAAGGGAAATCTATTTCCCTCCTCACCCCAGCTTCCTCCATCTCACTATCCTTGTTTTCTTCTACCCATCGATTATGCACAACCAGCTGAGTAGTTGGCTCAAGCTTCTCGGTGCTGATGGTATCCTTCAAATCCACTGTGCATTTAGAAGACATGGTCTACAATGTGTAAAGCACAACTTAGAAAAGAACTTTCATAGAATTTAACTCTATCGCACGATTTAAAATCCGAACAAAGGGAAACAATTCCTAAATGTCCTATAGCCTCCAAATTATGAATGTGGAGCTCTTCACACCAATAATAAGGACTCTACTAGACACGGCTTCATAGACTCCCCAAGACTCTTAAACTCGTGCTCTGATAACAAGTTTGTCACGCCCTAAGAAGGTACCCTAAAAGTAACAGACACTCAAAGACTATTGCCAATCCCCAAGTGAACAACTTGGTCTCATCACATTCGTTCATTCATACATTCAACTATCAATGGAAGAGTAAAGGGAAGTAAATGGTCTCATCTACTCAAATCTCAAAAGAATATTATACTAAAGACTAGTAGAAAAGAAACTAGCTCATATTTTTTATCAATCAACAATTTGACTCTACTCTTGAAGCCTTTATCACTATTAGATGGTGCCAATGAAAGACCCGTGGCTACCTCAATCAAAAAAAATAGTTAATCAATATCTAACTCTCAAGCAAGATGAGAATAACATATGAATCCTCCGAAGTAAGGGAGGATCACCAATCCGCTTTACGTCCACTGATTCTTAACGATGCGCCTGCTGATGATCTCGGTCCTGTATATCTACATCATGGAACGATGCAATCCAATAGAGGGATGTCAGTACGTGGAATGTACGGGCATGTAATGCCAAGTGAAACCGAAATAGAATAATATAGAAACAACAATCAATATCAAAGATAGTAACAATTAACATGTCAAATGTCTATCTAAAGCAATAATAAAGAGTAGACAGGTGACCCAGCAACCAACCGACTCATCAATCAAAACAGACTCATCTCAAAAGAACTCATCTCAAAGGAACTCAACTCAACTCATCTTATCACATCTTATCTCAACTCAAGTTACTCAGTATGGGAACTTTCTGGGAGTTTCTCAGACCTACACCCTTCACCTAAGATCTAGTGATGGTACAACAAAGCAATGTCGTTGCTATATCTGCCCATTAACTTACCGTGGTACGAGGGCATACATCTGGGAGTTTATAATAACATCAAGTACTCTTTTGGGACTAAGGAAACATCAATTTCTCTCGCTCCAATCTCTTATACGCTGGTCACGTAGTTAGTGAGTGCAAGTGGGACTCACTCTTACTCATTTTCGGTGCCCTATACTCCTCCCAGGACTCAACATGCACATAAACATCAACATCATCAAATCATCATCAATCATCTCATCTCAAATCAGCCTCACAAGGACTTCCACCACCTCATCAAACAACATCCTAACCAATAGCTCAGGGCTGTGAACAATCATTAAGGACAATAGAATCGACAAATCGTTAGAGTCTATTTATGGAGACTCGAGGGAGTATCAAGTTCTATAAATCTATGATCAGTCTCACACTCACAATCACAATCTCTATTAACATTCTCAATCAAGGCTCTAGACTCAATCCCTATCCTCATTTATGCAACCTTTGTGAAATAATAAGTAGGGTTTATGCAATATATCATGAAAACATTCAATTAGAGAAAACAAGTTTATGATGATCATCAACGTATGAAAATACATATAATAAAATTAATTCCTGAAGAAAATAATCAAGAAATCATGTATGTATACTCAAGAACTCTCAACTTACTTCTAAGACCATCTATGGGGCATATAGGAGAACAATCCTATGCTTTTAGTTTAGTCTTTATACTTGGGAAGAAAATATCAACAATCAACCTTCAAGAATCCTCCTTGATCTCCTCATTATACGCTCTTTTTTTATCTCCTCTGTAGCCCTAGTATTCTTTCAAGAATTTAGAATGGCTTAGGAATGGAGTTTTAAAACCCTTTTTATACCCAAAACGACCTAGTTTGATCGTACTTTGAGTTTAGAAGGGGTTGAAAAATGTCTAAAATGCCCCTCACAAAAGAAGAACATAATTGTTTTTACGAAATGCCTAGTTCGCATCGCTGACTGGGTGTGCCTAGTATAATTTCGTCAAAAAGTTTTCGATCGAAACTTTAAAAAAAATAACAAGTATGGTTTTGCGTCCCAGGCGCGGATCCTCACTATTCTGCGGCAACTTGGAAAAATTATTTTTTCCCCCGGTTACTTTAAAATTGGGTCGAGACCATTTTTCCACTCAATTTTTTGTGCGGATTGCAAATATGGTCTCGAATTTCCCATCAGAGCTTTAGAAGACGCATTATGCGCACGATTACGTTTTAGGGGCATTTCGATAATTTTATGGGGTGTTACAATTACATAAAATAAATATGTATCCTTAGCAGAAATAGCAATCCGAACTCAATAGAATTACCAGAAACTGATTTTAAGGCCTCCTTGTTACGTTTACCAATGCAACTTGTATAAACTAATTTAAAACTCAAAATATCGAAACTAACCTTCGCAACTCCAAAAATTAATACAAGATCATTTCTAGCATTAGTTTCATCACCCGAAACTATTAAAATTATCAAAATTCTGATCGGAGCTTCTGAACTTCAAATGTTGATTAAATTCAAACTATGGTTCAGAAAACAACTAAAATCACAACTTTGGGCCTAAAAACCTCATTTTACCTCTGAACTCAATTCTGTAACTTCTTATTATCCAGTTTTGACATTCCAAAGCTAATGGAATTGACAAATCTCCAATCTGACATTCGAAACTCAGAATGGTACAAAAGCTCACTTTTTCAATAACTTAAACTTCCAAAAATGCCAAATGCCAAACCTCATATTTTCAACTTTAAAAATATACGATTTCAATTTTAATTATACAGATAGTTCAAAATAGGCCCAAAAGAACTTACAAAAGGGTAAAATGATAATTTTCATAGATAAAGCTAAAAATAACCAACCAGGTCATTACATTGACTCTCAAAAATCCATTTGTGCAGTATAATTGGAACAATCTATCTAACACATATTATTTAAGGTAACATAAAATGTACTATAAGTATAATTACAACTTAAAAATTTTAAAAATATATCTATATTATATAAAATTGAGATAAAAGATAACATATGTTCACAGGCTCTTATATGTTGTGTGTATATTTATATTTATATTTATGGAGAAAGCATAAATACCTTCCAGAAGTTGTCCCTAAATGTCAATTTAGACACTTTGACTATTGTGATGACTTATTACACACCTATACTACTCCAAAGTGAATTTTATTTGACCCTTCCTGCACCCAACCCCAAGCACATTTCAATCAACATTTCTTAGCGCATCCTACATTCAATAAAACCAATATTTTTAATTATTTAATTAAAATTATCCTCTAAAGGTATAGCTATTATAACCCATCACCCGACCCAATTTTCAACCAAAAATCTGAAGAACCCTAAGTGTTCTTCCAAGCCCCAAATTGAAGTTGAAGTTCAATTCTTTTCAAAGGAATCAAAGGTAACTTTTTATTCCTTTCTCTCTTTTTCATTTTGATTTCTTTCTCTCTTTCTCATAAAAAGCTTTTGTATTTTTCATAATGTGAGTTGATTCAAATTATTATAGTTTTTTTCTAATTTAAGGTGTTATAATGGCTCGAATAAGCTTTACTAGGATGTGTATGCAAGAGCAAGATCACGATGCAGGCATGGAGTTTTCTTCCCTTTGTTGACCTCTTCAATCCAATAAATCCTGGTAGAAGATACTGGAGTTGTCTTACTGTGGAGTAAGTTAAATATTTTTTCAAAAATTGATTTTCAAGAGCCATATGTTCATCTTTAAGAATCATATATTGAGTTCACTTTAGAGTGCTAGATCATGGTATTTTTGGCTTTGAAAGGATGACTATATTGATCCAAGATCAAAATTTGTGATTCTTAAGTTGTTGAGATAGACTGGTAAGCTTGAGTAAATGATTGAAGCTTCTAAAAAAGTTGAAGCTTTTGAAAATGTTAACAACAAACCCACCAGGTCAACCAATTCCGTGGAAAGAAAAATAGCTATGAACAAGATAGAATCGAAGTTGGACAATGTTGGTGATGATTTGAAGAATATGGAACTAATTGAGAAGAAATGAAAAAAAGAAGTTGGCCATGTCTAAGAAAAGGAAGAAACAACTTTGGATTTCTATCTTGTGTGTTTGTATTTCAAGTAAAAGTTCTGTATTTCAAAATATATGGTTCTTGAAAGGAGATCTAAGGAAGTTGTCATGATTGTATTAATAATGTTCTAAGAGATTGCAAGTTAATATTTTGTAAAAAAAAATTCAGTAGTTTTGTAATGAACATTTTTCTTTGTGTAATGAAAAGTTGTTGGTTGCATGACTTTATCTTCACAGCTTTATCTTGATTTGTCTCATTTATGTTGAGGGGTATTTAATTTTGCCAAAAAAAAAAAAAAAGAGGACATAAATTATATATTTAGTGTCTTACAACTATATGCAACTTGTCTAAAATATCACAAAAACGTGAAAATTTAGGTTGCGTAGTCACAATATACCATCATTTATAAACACAAAATCATTAACCATCAACTAAAAGGAAGTCATTGCTAATAAAGAGACAGCCATAGCTGCATAATATTTTTTAACCAAAAGAAAACTTATAGTTTTCCAAAGTTTTCACAATAAAACAACATACAAATAAACTAAAATGCAGTCACAACTACCAATTCATTGTCTTAAATAGAACCACCAGAACCTCAATTATAATAGTCGTAGCTATCAACAAAACGAGTGTTTACATTGGATTGCCAAAAAACTATAAAAATAAGTTAGTTGCACTAGATGTTGTCGGATTTAGCATTGGAGCTCTGTCGACTTAAATGTGCAGCCTTGGACCTTTTCTCGAATTGCTTTCTTCCCCTCATTTCTTTAAAGAAGACTTGAGGGCATAGCTTGTTTTCCCTTCCATTTCACACCACTTGTTGGTCTATATCCAAGATCTCTAGTGACAAATGATGAAGACTTCACATTTCTAAATCTTTCACTGGACATTCTAGGCTGGTTAAATGAATATAAATAATCTTAGTATGTGTTAACAAAAGATAGTAAATTATAGTTAAGAATAGAAATATTGACACTAATAGCCCCATTCCAACCATTCTTGTTCTACTAGCAGCATAACTCTAAACAAGCAACAAAATATTTAAAATATTAGGTTAGACAACTGATATAGAACTTATACACTTACCTTTTTTGTTGAACCTTTTGGCCTACCCCTTCCTTTTTCAATTTGAGCAGCGTGTGTTGATCTTAGGCCAACAATAAGTGTTGATCTTAGGCCAGTAGCAAGAGTTGCATGTGACGATCTTGCGCCAGCAACAATAGGAGCAATATGTGTTGAACTTGAAGTTGCAGCACAAGAGTAGTAGGTGTTGAATTTGGGCCAGCAACAGGAGTAGTAGGTGTTGAACTTTGTTTAGTAATGCCTGCACTAGCATGAGCACTAAGAGGACACCTTCTTTTATTATGACCCTTATTGTTGATAACATTCAAATATACTTCTCAAAAGAGATTGTCACGACTCGAAATCCAGGTGTGATAGCACTCACCTAATCCACCAATGCGAGTCAGCCTAAAACCCTAAACAACTTAACATAATGATAAAAGTGGAACGTAAACAGTCTAATAAGATAGATGGGCATATGAAATAAAAATTACAACCTTTCCAGAACTGGTATCACATGTACAAGCTTCTACATGCAAAATGCTTAAATGAAATACATGTCTCAATGTCTAGTTCTCGAATAGAACAAAACATAAAAGGGTGAAAATATCAAAAAGGCTGCTAAAAGGAGAAGCAGCTATCATTTGATAGATCTAAAGCTCGATCTTGCATATCAGAAGCTAGCAAGGAGGAATGGGGTCACAACCTACAAAAATGTAGCAAAGGGATGAGTACCAAAAAATAGGGTACTAAGCATATAGGACTAACCTAGAGTAAAGTAATGAAGAACACAAGTAACTCTTTAACTATCAACCAAATGCCACCGAAATACAAACCTGCATTTAGAAAAGTCCCAGCATAGTATATACATATAATATATATGTGTCATGAGGATATAATATAGACTCATCATATAGTATCACATCTTAGAATATCCAAGTGATACATAAGTCACAAGGTAGGATAGACATCTACTCACATAAGTCATACTATCAATGATATCAAAAAGAGAATGATATGAGATGGAGTGAATGTCGTGAGATGGAACAATGCAATGCAATGTCAAATAACATGATGCATGTTTGTCCTACAACGCACATCCATTGATAACCTTGGACCGGAGCCCATGGGGCAACACATGGACCATATATTCACCGGAACCATTTTCTTTCGGTATTTACTTTCATATCTAGTCAGAACCATTTTCCTTTAATTTTTCATTTCTTTTCTTTTGTTCTTTTTTCTCTAGCTAGAACCATTTCCTTTCAACTTTTCATCATCAGAGGATCATCAAGCAATCACATAATAATGGCAAAATAATCATGTTCATGAAAATGGAATATGCAAGATGTCCATATGCATCATATATTTCAATAATAGAAACTGAGAAGTTTTCAAGTGCATGGTCACACCCAAATTACGCCTCCCAATTAAGATATAAATGGTCCTTGCTCAAATATAGAACCTAACAATGGTTAGGGTCTATCTTACAAGGAATATGGTCCATACTTGGAGTAATTAAAGCAATCAAGATGAAATAATTCACTTACTTCTAGAAAGGGGGATTTCAATATAAAAGCAATAAATTTATCCTAAACTAAGATCACAGTCAATGCAAGTGTTGTTAATCCAATGAGAGACTTAACTGGGGTATTGTGTTGCCCATGAATTCTCAACATAGTATAACCTCATAATTGTAACCTTTTCTCGTATGTAACAAATAGAACTGGTAAGTTATGTTTACTAATTCCTCGGGCTAGCAACTAGAAAAATTTCACCACGTAACTTGGGTCGTCCACAAGTGTCACATTACTAACCCTTACCTTGTCCTAGTACAACCATCCCTTGGGACATTCAGGTTGATTGGACGAGTGTGCTCATGTTAGATCCTGTTATTTATCCCTTTTCCTAGTCATTATCCCCTAAGACTGGTGCGTATGAATAAGGTGATGTCTAACGTTGTCCATCCATTAAAAAACATTAAAAAAAATGAAATAACCAATACATACATGCACACTTTCCAAGGATTATGAATTATTCAGCTTTTACTTCATTAGTTCTTCATGATTTCCACAACCCTAGTTGTGGATTCTAGCTACTCATATTCATTGTGGATGAAAGAATCATGTTATGAATTTGCATATTTTAACACTTACAACGAAGAATTAAAGAGCAAGAAATCCAAAATCTTCACCTAAATCACAATAACTGAATTTGAAAATAAGAACGAAAGTTGTCTTCCTAAAATCTCAAAGAACAGTATAAAATAAAGTTATAATATCAAGTCTAAAGTTCTGTACATCTAAAAATACATACAAACTCTATTTATAATAAAAGAAATCCAATTCCTAAACAGATTAGGAAAACTAAAATTGGGGCTTTGCAATGCATTCACGGCCCATGGACTGACTTCATAAGTTGCATCCTCAAAGTCTACCTTCATTGTATGACTCACCTCTTACAGACTGTAGATTGACTTATGGACAGTAAGTGCTTCCGTCTTGGTAACTTTCAGCAACTATACAAAATCATTGGGCCTCAAATCACAAATTGATGTACGAGTCGTCAAATGAACACAACCCATCCTAATAACACATAGTTTCATCTTCCAAAAATTGGACCTCATAGAATCAAGACTATGAAACACCATCTACGGCTCATGGACTGAATCATGAAGCATAGGTGGTCTCGTAAAACCTCAAAAAGTTGTAACTTGTCCAGATCAGCATAAAAACTCCGCAACTCTCATAACCCTGCAAAAATAACATAGAAACACATCAAATCTACTAACATCATTTAGAGAACATACAAAATTCTAAGTTTAAAGTATTAAAAATGTTTGTCCTCAAGCGACTGACTCAATCTAATATAAGTAGTACACAACAAATAAACCTCAATGTCATGGCATACATCATATCTCATTCAATCACAAATGCCGAGTAAAACCATCACTGCATGTACAAGACAGTCATCGAATAAACTCCTGCAGATCAATACATGCGAGAGTAACTTTGACAAGCAAGGTAATGTGTATATGCAACAATTACTGAGATGGCTCATAATTTACAATGTAGTCCAAGTGCCCTTACAAAAAAGAAGTCGTGTTTCTTACTCAAACTGATATACTTTGATTCGATGCCAGGGACTGACAAATACACTCACACTCACAATTGATATTCAAACATTGTATACAATACAATAGGCTTTCCCCTATACTCATGACCATGACATTTGACTGGTTGAACTAGGGTCACTATAGGATTTTCTTAGCTTATAACGTAGGTTCAAGGGCTTGGTATTATATTTTTGGAACATAGTGACTAATTGCCCTTCCTTGACACTGTGCTATTTCACACTTTACACTACCAGAACTGGCATTTTAACTCATAATTCCCTTTTTCCAATTTCAAACATTTTCAGGTGCACTTATTTTACTTTTCAGCTCATTGTCATTTATTTTTCTCAATTCTTATTCTTTTCACCTCATATTTTTGGCATTTGTGCATTTTTCTCACACCTATTTCACATTCTACACTTTTCACTGTATTACTACCTTTTTCTCTCCATGATGTTGTGATTTCTTTGCAACAAACACTCTCAACTTAGGCTTTTGGTCTGAGTTAAGATGCAAAATAGTCGAGGGACCAGAGCAAATTTCAAGATTTACATAGACAAAAAGGTTTAGTTACTCAAGTATTTATAAAGAAAGAGTACATGTAAGGGTTAATCATTAGGATAATTTCATTTTAGGCTAAGTGGACTGTTATGAATAACGGCCTCTGATCCTTTCCTAAGCAACCTACAGTTTTAGTCAAAATAACAGGGCAATTCTAGATTGGAACATAGTATAAGAATTACACAATAAAACTCACACACACTTGGCACTGAATACAGTGTCAATATAGATATTTAAATCATGCTTCTTTTTTTTTTTAACAACTAACCCTATCTGAAAAGAGCAAGCACTTTCAACTACTGATCCAACACAGTTGTTATCAAAACTACCTTTTTGGCACAATATCAATTTCAAAAATATGGGGTGTCATTTTTTCAGTATAAACAAACATATGCCACAAATATCAGTGCAATATGCTACCAATACTACTTACACATCCTAAACATGCCAGTTCAATAGGAAATAAATATCCTTAGGGAAAGAACACATGCAAGAAACCCCTGCGGACTCAAAAATTAGGGTAGATGTAGGCCTTTGTTACTTAGATTTCATCGAGCCCTATAACTACCAACACCCCATTGAAAAATCCTTGTATTCTCCTAAATGCAACAAAATAAAACAAAAGTTTGCATAGAGGTCAAAAAGGAACATACCTAGGCACCTATGCACCAGTCTCCATCTGTGAACCACCACCCTCAACCTGTCGGTGGTCTCTTCTGCCCTAGCGGCCTATCCTAAGGGTCCAATACCCCTCACCATCTCCTCCTCATATGTCTGTCGTACTATCTCATCCCCTATAAAATCTCGTATAGCAGCCTCCATCTGTTTTCTCTCTAGCCTTTTGCATCTCGCCTGGTAGCATCAGAGTCATCATCTTTAATGTGAAACATCTTCCAAGAAGCACGGTCTGGGGACCCATCGACAAATAGATCTAGTATCTTTGTGGAAATTTCTTACAAGGGAATTGTCAAGGGTGCTAGAGTCATTGGCCTCATCTCATCATGGAGCTGCAGGATCTCCATCCGGATGGATGTAATGTCTGGAGTCTGAGTTGATCTGAGGCACTTCTCCACATGCCACTCAAATGTATCCATATGGCCATGTAATACTGCCAATCTCTATATAAGTATGGCCATGAGCCATGTAGTACTGCTAATTTCTCCTCAAGTGTCATTGTGAAGTGCTCCTGCATGCACTCCTCAGACTTTGATATGGCCTTACAAACCCAAGGCCTGATCTACTGCAATAACTAAGTCAACATGGACTTAGTGCAAATCGGTCTCTGCACCATAGTCTAAATGGACTCTGTGGAGACATAAACCATGCCCATGGTCTGAGGACATAAAGGTACAACCTCTGGTATGGTGGAGGAAGTCGAAGTGGTCCTTGTCTCAACCCTTATTTTAGTATATAGCAGCCACTCCGACTCATCAACAACAGCAGCGATGGTAGTGATAGTGACCTCAGGATGCAGAGGCTCAGCAAACAACTTTGGTAATTTGATTATAGTGCACAGTGCTTACTGTGGAGCTACTGGATTCTCATTGGCCTTGATTAGGCCAGCATCCTAAGTCGTCTAAATATCTATCATCATGTCCATATTACGTATGATCTTTGCCCCCACCTCTATACATGGTCAATGCAACAAACATGGGAATAGGATTGAAGTGGACTTCCTTAAAGCACGCTCATGTATTTCCTCTACTATACACAGAGTGAAGTCAATATAATATCCAGCGATGATGCTAACAACTAGTACTGTGTGATCTGCCGTAAGGGTATTATCAACATAGGTCAACCAGATACTCGTACGCACCACTGCCCACCAAAACATGCCAGAAAAGTTGAGTGAGGACTTTATAATAGGCTTGGGGCTAGACACCCAGGCCATATCCTGGCCTCGTTTAGTGATATAGCAGGAAATACATCTCAGCAAGGTAGCCTTTCAGAATGCATCTCTCATCAATTCCCCATCTAGAGCCTAGCCTAATAGATAATAAAACTTAGTTGTAGTCACGGGGGCCTGATAGTTGGGACCAAGGAAAAACCTGCAGATGGTGGTCTCTAATATATCTACGGGAATGTGTCGCACCAATGCCTGAGCCAACCTACGTTGAGATAGGGGCTTCACGTTCTTTGGTGTAGCCTCAATAATAGTAGCAGCAAAAGTGAACCAGTGCTGGGGAAGTATTCCCCAATGGTGCTGCTAGCCAATCAAACTGTGACAAGGCATGGTGTCATGAAGAATTGGTACACTATCAAATTCGGTTGTCACAATTTGTGACTCCTCAAATATGGTTTGGGTCTACCGAACCCTGTCATCTTGCTGGACATCCTCTAAATATATCTCCTGCATGTCCTTGATACACCAGTATCTCGATAGTTCAGCTGCAGTAACTGATCCTAGAGCAGACTTGCTATACTCTACGGACTCTGAACTTAACACCTCGTTTGACCCTGAGCCCTATCTGTCTGCGAAGCCTGACCTGGACCCCTCTTTCTATCATCTGTATCAAGCTGCTCTTGTGTAATCCTACTAATTCATACTGGGGAGGCAGTAGTGTAATAACTAGTGGCTGGGCTAGCACTAACTGTCCAGATGTTGCCCTAGTATGTCATAGCTCAACGCACTCATCTGGATAGAAGTTGAGCTCCTTTATAGAGCCACTAGCCTTAGAATCCATAGGTTCATTTTGGAGTCTACTATGTTGCACCTCTATCTCATCCCCCTTTGGTAGTAGACCCATGGTTTTTGTAAACATAACAAGATAAGCACACATGGGTCCCACGAAAAACAAAAAGAAAAATAAAATTACTCAAAAATTATCACCACATGAAACTGCGAAGGATCACTTATGAGTTGTAGAGTAAACTACGGGCCATAAAAGGCCTTCGTAGTAAGAGGGCATAGTAAATTTAACTACTAGATTTGCACATAAGGACTCAATCATGAACCGTGGTTTAAATCACGGGTTGTAGATTGTTTCATAGTTGCAAAGGCATAAGTCTAATCAATCAGGTGTTAGAAACCACGAATACTGATTACGAGGTATAATTTGAACTACAACACATAAATAGGTTCATCTTGTTAACATTTGGAAATATTAAGTTATCAGATCCTACTTACGAGGGGCAATTATGGTCCATGGATGAAACCATAGGTGATAAATGACCCTCGTTATTTTTGAAAAACCATAATTTTAATTTCCCAAGTCCAAATTTGTTTCCAACACATGAAATACGTGACTACAATTCAGCTAATGTCCCAGCCAAAGAAAAATATAATTGTCTAGTTGTGCATATAGACTAAGTTACAACAACAGGGTATATAGATTTAATCAACATTGAAGTATAATGACATCTCAAACACAATCAAACATCCTCAATATTAGACCAACAAAAACCAACCAACCCAAGTTCATGATTAGTCAAATTACGTTCTGCCCCTCATTCACCTATTTAGTAAGAGTCAAACAATATTCCCTCCACTGACTAATTAAATTAAATCCAAATAAAGCACAAAAATCTTGATAACTACCATTGGACCATTTTTTTATTACCCCATTCAACATAATACCAAGATAATAATCTTTCTCATGTAAATCATGCAACTTCATTACCAATTTCAACAGGACAATTCACCATAATTAATACCATCAGTGATTAGACACGACTGCTTATTAATGAAGCAAGGGTATATGAATTCAACATAACTCCTACGCCAACATCAACAATTTAACAATGATGTGCAATCAATTTACTCAATATGCTTAGGTTCCATAAATACTAGGGTAACCAAATTAAAGCAAACCACTTCTCTAAATTTCATAGTGAAAATTCCAAACTTGAGAATTGATAGATTCGAATAGATATACATACTGGAAGCTTGAGTGAGAGGCCAAGAAAATAGCAAAAAATCGAATAACAGGAGAACCTAGGACTTTCCAGAATATT
>JAPFFP010041986.1:0-37302 GCA_026153255.1 Solanum medicagineum | reverse complement strand
GTGCCTTTATGTACCAAGGAAGGATCTATGTTTCATGCCAAATAATACGAAATCAAGTAGCCTTACATACCTCGTTGCACAACCTCGTTACTACCTCGAGATACTTTCCCTTCCTCCCAATATTTATCAACAACATAGGAGGTGATAAAATTAGCATTAATAGCCAATATACACACTTTGGCAGCCCAATCACATAACAAAACAATACACGGACAGCAAGCGGGTATTTGTAAACCCAAGCGTATTCTTTAAACCTTTACGCCCATAATCATATTTTCTAACACACATTCACATGTAAACATCATGTGAAGCCTGGGTTAGTTCTACAACAGTCTTGCAACAGCCCACAAAGCACAACACATAACAATACTACACAACCTAAAAACGGACAGCACAACGTTACCTTCCTTCGCTACATTCTGACGTCGACAATTCTAAACCTGTCCCAACTCTAACCAAACCGTTCCAATAACATTCATACATAAAAACAGCCTTGAACCAGTCTCAAAAAAGTAATAAATTAGTCACTATGTACGTGAGCCAATAGCCTTCCATCCAACAGCCCACAAGTTCCAATCGACATTACACTTAAGATAACATAATAAAACGCGTTTGTTAAGTGAAACCAAAATCAGGGCATTAACCTTAGGGTGATATTTATAACTCAAACCATATTAAGAACATCAATATATCTTCATAATACAGCCCACAAATGATAGAGAATTCACTAAAACAAAAGGCAAGTGTGCAACAACTTTCTAAACACATGTTGTCCCAAATTTCCAGCACAAACATACTAGTATATACTTGTTTTTCATAAGAAAACCCTGCTAAACTTACCACTAACTTCAAGGTGTAGGGATTCTCCAAGAACCCTAGAAGTTCCCTTGTAGTCGCTTGCTAGGCTGGGAAAGTGTAGAGAGAAAATTGTGAAAGCTGAAATTTTTCCAAGTCTAAGAGTGAAGGAAATTTTGCTCCTTGTAACCCTTTTTTAAAGGACCATTTAGGCCGACTTACTCTTGACCTTTTGAACACCTTGTACCACATATTAATAAGATACTTATGCAGAAGCTTGGCCTTTACACTTGGGCCTAAATGGGTCTTCAAGTGGATGGGCTTGGGCTACCCATTTTCCAACTTTCTCTTCACTTAGTTTAGACCCAAATAGCCAAGTGGGTTGTGGTGTCTTTGGGCCCTTTTTAATATCTTTCTTGGGCTGAACATATATCCCATTTATGCTAACACATGGCCTAAAGGTACACCCTTAACACGGGCTCTATTCATAATCGGACTTAAACAATTTTGACGTCGGGCCTCGTCTCCATTTAGTTAGAGATTTAAGCTAAGCAAGTAGGTGACTCACCTGCTAGCTTATTAAGTCCTACAAGCACCTCAATTCTCTCACTTCATTTAAGGCTGTAATCTCCTCAATTCAACACAAAACATGTATACACTCAACCCTCTTAAGCATTAGACGCACATATAACCCATTAACACGAGATTGAAGCACTTTTAAAAATTAGCGCTAATTTGACCAAACAATGTCATGTTTCATTTGAATTGTACTACTATTGTAAGGTGTGGGGTGTTACAATCTGCACATTTTAACAATTGGTCAAGCATCCCCTCAATTTTGAGTTCCTGTCTCCCATATCATAACTTTGCGGGGATAACTCTTATCAACAGTGCTTGCACAATACATTAGATGTCTATTCCTAGGCTTCCACACATGGTTGGATCTGACTAGCTTGTTCATGTGCTCAAGAATCTCTATGAATGGTTGCTCTATAAGTCGACTTCCTAAGAGGGCATTAGCACATGCTGTTAGTATCTAGAGATCAATAGAAATTTTTCACCAGGACATTCCCAGGAATCTCATGATCTAGTGCATTCATCAAGCATCTATTGAATCGCTCCCATGTATCAAGGATTGAATCTTTAGAGATTTTTTTGAATTGATTGATCTGGTCCTCCATTTTAAGCTTGTTTGGTTCAATGAAGTACCTTTCTAAGAAAGCCCTTTGTAGTTCTATCCAACTGGTGATCAAATCTTGCGAAAGCTCCAATAGCCATAATGCAGCATTTCCCGTAAGATACAATGGGAAAACACAAAGTCCCACAACATCCATTGATAGATTCTGCATCCCCATCACACTCTTACGAATAAAATGCCACATTGTGCAAGTGGCTATGTGGATCCTCTGATGGTAGTCCCTCAACTAACCTAGTATTCTGCAGAATCTGAAGTAAACAACCAGAAACTATAAACTTTGTGTCAGGCGGTAATGGTGGCAACACAATTGCCCCAGTCACATCCATAGCGATAGAGTTCAATGTATACTAATTCAACTGGTAAGCATTATCATTGAAATCCCAAGGTTGTCGAAGATTCTCCAAAGGAGGTGCGTTTTCATTCCAATCATCATCATTAACGTTCCGTTTGAAGGCTGCATCACCAGTGATGTTAGCATTTTCATGGGCCATTCTTCTTGTAATTCTTTGGATCTCTGGATCAAGTGGAGTTAAGGGATTGCCTTGACTCCTAGTGTTGGTTATACAATACTAGTATGCCCTGCAAAGAAACAAAAACAAAATCAAAAATAAAAGTAAAATACAAGGGAACTAAGGATTACCGCTTGGATCATAATTACTAGCGAATTCAATGAAGTATAGCCATATTCCCCAGCAAAAGAGCCAACGGCGCCATAATCTTTAATCATGCCTAAGTTAAACCTCTCTTTTTAGGATTAAGCAGTTGTTGTCAAATATAAAACCTAACCAAGGTTAGGGTCAAATCCCACAGATAATACGGAGACTCACAATGAATTCACCAATAAGCAATTCAAGTAATTAACAACTAATGTACCAAAAGGGGGGATCTGGAATGTTCAACAAGAAAATAAACTAAACTAACTAAAACAAGAGATGATCAATAATGGACACCAACTTGGGAATTGTGTTCCCCATTATTCACCAACTCAATATACCCGGGTAACCCAATTCTCGACTAGAGTATAGCATGCAGGACAATGATTTAAGTTCACCAAGCCCTTTGGTTAAAGGTGAGAGGTGAATTTCACTATGTGACTTGGCCCATCTCCATAATGTGCAATACTAACCATTACCTATAGTCCCAGTCATCCTCCCCTTGGCCTAGCTTGGTTGATTAGATGAGAACACATCATCGATTCCTATTAATCAATCCCTTTTCCTAGTCATTACCACCTGGATCGTGAAGGTAACACTAGGCATGTTCTAATGTTGGCCACCACTAGAAATCATCCAAAACAAAGAGAATTGATTAATACATGCAAATACCCATTGCAAGAATTGCAAATGATTTGGGTTTATTTAGTTAGATCTTCACGGTTCTCACAACCCCAAACTGTTCCTGCTATGGGTAGATGATGAAATTATGAATTGAGAAAGCATAATTAAACACTTACCCAATTGAATTGAAGAATAAGCAAATCAAAAATTGATTGAGAATCACAGTATTTGAAGAGCCAATTAAATCACAAGTGTATTCACTTCCAAAATTGAAGTCTCCAAGTACAAAACCCTAAAATACTCTCTAATGATGTTCTCTACTATCATCTCCTGAAAAATTGCATATAAAGTACTATTTATAGTAATTACAATTAAGTCCTAAAAATTGGAAAAACTAGTTGGCGACTTTCTATGACAGGTCCTTACAATTCGTAAAGTGATTTACAAGTTGTAATTGGGTATCGTATTCAGCTTCTTAAATCTTGGACTTCACTTCTATGAATCCACTTTATGAGTCATAGACTAATTCACAACTCGTATTGCACTCTTGTAGACTTCATCTGCATCACTAGTCCTTCACTTGAATTCTTCATGAAACCTCTCTATAAGACTCGTAGATTGATTTACGACTCGTACAGAGGTCTAGTATAGCTAAACTTCAGATCTAATCTTTATTTGGAAATTTTAACAAAACCCACTGTACAACTCGTAGAGGTTCCTGTAAACCATAAAAAACAACAATCAGCTGCAATTAAGCCCCAAAGTCATGCCAACCTGCCTTCTTGCAAACTAAACACCAAAAACACATAAAACCCATAAATGTCGCATTGAGAACATACAAAATCCTTGTTTTAAGAATCAAATATGTTGTATTTTGACAACACATCACATTCCACTCCACTAATAGAATTCTCTCCAATCATGGTACATTTTGTTAGAGCTAGGATGGATGGAATATATAGAACTATGAGCTTCCATCATAATCGTGTCTCAGACACCATCAACATCTGGAATGCACAATCTACTCTGGTATCTCAACACTCCATCTCCCCTTTGGAGAAGACCATCACTTTTTGTTAATAGACAACCTCCTTAATTGACGCATGACAGGATCTTGGTTTTGTTTGTCTTTCACCTCTGCCACCAAAGATGAAGCCGACCCATTCTGAATGTTAACTCTTCCCTCCTTATTCTCCTCAAGTTGAAATCCCATTTGAGCCAATCGATGCACTTCTTTATCTAGCTCATTCTTTTCTTCCTTGACATGGGTTGTGTTACCATTAACAACCTGCTAATAGCGTTAGCAAAAATGTTAGCTTTACCTTGCTGGTAGAGGATGCTCATGTCATAATCCTCGAGCAACTCCAACTATCTCCTCTGTCACAGGTTAAGATTTTTCGGACTGAAGACATACTGTAAGCACTTGTGGTAAGTGAACACGTCACATACACTTCATACAAGTAGTGGCACCAGATTTTAAGTGCAAACACCAAAACTACCAACTCAAGATCATGGGTCAAATAGTTCCCCTCATCAACCTTAACATGTTTGCAAGCATAGGCTATCACTTCCCCCTTGATCATGCTCAAACAGTACCTCTCACTTTGAAGATGAAACGATCATTGTCAAATATAAAACCTGACCATTGGTTAGGGTCGAACCCTATGGGAATACGGGGTTTTGTCGCATTGATTCATCCACAATCATTTCAAGCATCAAATAACTCTATCCTTAATAAAAAGAAGGGGGGGGGTTTGTAATGATTTGTAGTAAAGTAAACTATAGTAAGAAAATTTATCGACAATCAAATTTGGAGACAACTTGGGACGTTGTGTTTCCCATAATTTACTTACTCAAATACTCCAGATAGCACTATCTAAATTAAGATACTGCATGCAGGATGGTAACATAACTTTTTCCAACACTTGGCAATGGTAAAGGTTGAATTTCACTATGGCGCTTGGCCGGCTACCATAATGTGCCAACTAAAAGTTACCTAATGTCCCAGTCAACCTCTCCTTAGCTGTGTTTGATTGATTAGATGAGAACACATAAATCGAATCCTGTTATCGATTTTCTTTTTCTATTCATCACTACCTTGATCAAGATCATGACACTAGGCGGGGTTTAATATTGGCCACCATTAGACAACAAGCAAAATGAAGGAAAGTGGATAATACATGCAAATACCCAATTAAAGAGGTGCAAATAATAAAGGTTATTAAGATAGCTACTTGTGGTTACCACAACCCCTAGTTGTAGGGATTTAGCTACTCATAACATGGGCAAGAAAACAAACAATAAATGAAACGAACATAGTTAAGAAATTACCCAATAAGAAAGAAGAATAATAAAACCACCTTTGAATTTGGATTCACAATCTTGAATGATGAAAATAATCTATAAGTGATTCCAATCTACAAATTTTAAGTGTCAAAGTAAAACCCTAATTTTCTACTCTAAAACCCTCACTAAAATCTAGGTGTTGTCTCAAGAATTATGAAAAAAGCTCTCTCTCGAAAATTGATTCTAAAACCCTAACATATACTATTTACACTGTTTAAAAAAAGGTCCTTAAAATAATTAGAAAATTAGGTCGGTAGTTGCTACGGCTCGTAAGGTGGCGTACGACCCATGATGGGCTTTCGTGATCAACACTTGGCATTTTGGAATTTACTGCTATGATTTACCTCTACGAGTCGTAGGCTAGTGTACAACTCGTAGTGCCTTCTCATAGTCCATCCTTGCATTTCTTGGTCCAATTTTAATCAAAACTGTTAATTACTTTGAAGCCCCCTTGAGCTCATATCTTGAGCTCGTATGACTGAACTTCAAATTCTCAGATTTTTGTTTTCGAAACTATTAATTGCTACAATCATCCCTACGACTCGTAGCTTGGGCAACGACTCGTAGTGGGTCTCGCAGATCCTCAAATTTAACAAAATCTGCTATGTTTTCCCAAAATAAGGCCAACCTGTGTTTTCTGCAAAAATAAGCACAAAAACACATAAAAACCATAAAAAGTCTTGAGAATATGCAAACTCCCTTCTTTTAAGCATCAAATGTGTTGTATTTTGACAACAAATCACTACCATCAACTTAGAATTGTTTCTTGTCCTCAAGCGACGACTCCATCTAGATAGATAACAAGCAATAGGTACCCATAATAGCATTTTCAAAACATGATTATGTAGCTATTAAGCAAATTATAGCATATTGACTCATTTGAAAATCAAACTGTGAAAAGTTAAGTAGCATCAACAATCCACATTTATGAACCAGTCAAATGTTAACCATGTAATGTAAATGTCCTCACAGAAAAAGAAGACCCTTTTTAAATACTCGATATGATTTCAAAAGATACTCATGGGACTGTGCAAGCATACTCACTCTCACAAATGAGATTTATGCATAGTAACCAATACCATAGGCTTGCCCATATCCTCACAACTCGGACTATTATTTGATCGGATTAGGATAACTTTAGGACTTCATAGACTTGTAACGTAGGTTCATGCGGCTTTGGTGTGGCATTTTGGGCAATTAGTAGCTAATGACCAACCTTGAACTACGTTTTTAACACTTTCACCTTAATAACTCAACTGTTCTCAACTTGTCCTCCCATACTCCTTATTTTCAAGCTTTGCAAGTACTTTCTCTTCATTTTTCAGCTTGCCTTATTTTCAAACTTGTTTTGCTTTTTCTCAACTCATACTAAGACATCTTTTTCTCTTACCCGGTACATGGCTCTCTACTCTTTCTCTTATTTACAACTCACCACCTCACTTTTGCGTATGATACCACAACATAAGCCACCCTGAACTTAGGCTTTTAGTCTTAGGTGAAGTACACAATATCCAAAATCCATAAACCAGGGCCACTTTTAGTAGCCACCCACAACTTAGGATTTTTGCCTCAACAAAGATTCACAATGTTCAAAGATAGACCAAGGCCACTATCAAGGTATTTCACTAGATAAGGTTGGGCTAGCTGAAACTACCCCAAAATGTGCTCGAGAATATGCCTCGGAAGTGCCCGGACTCATAATTTTCATACATCTCAAAATCCATGCATTATATCGAAAATTCGACTTCATATTCTTTTTTAGGGGGTCAAAATTAAGTGGCAAATGGGTCTAACCCCGATTTAAGAGCAAATGATTAGCAATTCTAAATTTCCAATGTGCGAATTCTAGTGAGCTCTGGACACCCCTGGCACGATGCGGCTAGGGCGCACAGATGTGTATTTTGTTAACTGCTTTGCTAGATGGTCCAAGACTTCTAAGTCTTGGGCCTAAGTGTTCCCAAACATGAAAGTACATATACTTGGCAATTTTTCACCCTTATATCATTCTAAACATCACCAATAATCATTCAAGCACTTAGCCAAATATTTTACTCCTAAACTCAAGTCTCAAACCTCATCTGGACTTAAATGTTCTCGTTGAATCTTCAAGTCTCCATCTCCAATCATAATCAAGTTCTTCTCCAAAGCTAAGGTATGTGGTTTACTTTCACGGTTCGTTTCACCCATGATGCCCAAGCTTTAGTTTCTCAAAAGTTGCATGATTTAAGGTTGATTTACTCATTGGTCTTATTGATTTTGAAATTCACTGCACACTATGTTGGGGTGTATAAAATTGTGACTGTTATACTATGTTTTGGGTTATGCATCTATGATCTATTGTCAGAATTGATGAATGGCTATGAAATTACTTGAAGGTGTTACGAAGTATCTATTGATGGCTTTACATAGGATGTTCTAGTATGATAACACTCTTGAATTGCATAGTTTTACACTAACACTACACACCCACCAAGTGTTTGATAAAATGTCCGGATATGGATTCTTGTGGAATTTAAGGTCAAACGCATGTCTTATAAGTTGAATGACTTTATGATGATGAAAGGAAGGATTATATGTGATGATTATATGATGGTGAAAGGAATGTATGTACATGATATTATCTTTATAGTGTTGGGGATGGCCAAGCCTCACTCGGGAGGTTGTAGGCCGAGTAACCTTGTTGAGGGGTTTGTACCTCGATCACCTTGCTCGGGAGGTGTTAGGCCCATGCAACCTTGTTGGGGGTTTGTGCCCATCAACCTTGTTGGGGGTTTGTACCCATCAACCTTGTTGGGGTTTGTACTACAGCAGCCTTGTTGGGTGGTTTGTACTCCGTCAACCTCATGAAGCCGTTTGTACCTCATATGCCTCTCCAAGGAGGTGGTAGGCCTTGGATTGCACCAAGAATGGTCACTCCTTACACATGTGTTATGTTCTATGTAAACATGATTTTTCATCAAGTATCATTCATAGATGCCATCTTACTATTATGTTATCGATTGACTATTATTATGCATTTTGCCTATGAAGTCTATCTATTATTGCATTGCATCCCACATATTTAGTACATTCAAACGTACTAATGCATACTCTATGCCTACATGATATCACCATGTAGGAACAGGAGCCCCATTTTAGAATCCCCATCCACGTGGCTAGTACGATTGTCTCTCAAGCTTGTTGGTGAGTCCTCTATTTCGGGGACATTGCTTATGATCACTTGCTATGTACTAAGACTATCTTTCTTTTTGTTATGTATTAACTATGAGGGTGAGCCCGGTTGCTTGTGAATGCCCCCAGTCTTGTCTATGTAGTAGAGTTGTTGTACATAGTATGTACCTATGCTATGAGCCTTGACTCTATTGTTCTTGATGTCTATGTTATGAAAAGTGTTCCCATATTCCTGGTTGTCCTAATTTATTATCTCTTGATGCTTTTTCTATTTCTTCTGCGACCAAGGATGTGTAATGATGTTGTAAAAGGCTTGCTTGGGGTCCCTTCGGGTTCCCCATATGTTGTATCACGTCCCTAGGCTTGGGTCGTGACACTGGCCAGGTATTATGAAAGAAGAAAAAAAGTACATGTAAGGCTCAAACATTTGCGAAACGGGATAAACTCTTTCGTTTGGTGTGTTATTTAGGCAAAAGTGGACTAATTGAAAGAACAAAGGCCTAAGAACCCTTCCTAATCCATGCCATCTCTATTCCAACTCAAAGGAATAGGGCATGTTCTAAATTAGTATACAATGCATGAACAACACTAGCTCGCACGCACATAACATTGCATATATAGGCAACATGGACTCACAGATCATACTTCAAGCATCAACTTGCCTTCACTAGTCAGAACAAACATTGCCAAACCACTCAAACATGCATGATCACAAAATAACTACTGATCAACAAAAAATTTCAAGGGTACTGATTTCTCAAAAATTTTATAAACCATCAAAACAATGTACATGCCAAGAGCTTAATTTCCATATACCACAAAAATTATCTACAACATCTAAAATGTGCCTGTTCAACATAAAAAGAAAAATCCATGCGACAAAAGAACACAGGCAAGAAAACCTCAGGATATCAAAAACTAGGAAATTTATAGACTAAAGGCTACTGAGACTTCCCCCTAGTCCATAACTACCCACATCACCTTGAAAAACATGTACTTTCTCCAGAATGTACAATAACAAAAACAAAATAAGCATATTGGTTCAAAAGTCAAACACTAAATTATACCGAAGCATCAATATCTGGCTGTCCATGAGCATCTCCCTCCTCTGAGGTAGTCTATGCTGCAAAACATGCCAGATGAACTAATGCCCTGCACTTAATCAAGCTCCTGGGATCTCCTCAACTCCTGTTCTTCTCTTGACTCTCTCTGGACAAACCCGAGTGCATCCTCTGTTGCCTCCTCACCAGCTATATGTGAGGTCTTCTAGCGCTTGTGCCCCTCTTCTGCATCAGCTTTCTCCATAGGTCTCCTTCTCGAGAGCGCGTGGTGGATCGTCTGATTATCCAATCAACAAGAACCGACATAGCATGATTATCCAGTTATAACAATAAGACCAAATCCTTCAACTAGGGTTAGACACTACTCACTATGATCAAAACCCTAATTCAATCTCAATTTGCATCAAACCCACAAACACTATGTCATGGTATACATTTCAATCCCCATATTCATCCAATACAGTCAAAGCAAAGTAAATTTTTGTGAGCTAACGTAAACCAAGAGACATACTGTAGGATATGATGAACTACAATGAGCAAAACAAGAAAAAGGGAGCCCAAAAATTCTAATGGCGGGAAAACTTACCGAAAATTAGGTTAGGTGGCCAAAAAATTCGTCGGGAAATATTTGGGGAAAAAGATTAGTGGGAAAAGTGGTAATTAGCGATAATAATATGTAGTCGAAAATAATTTTGACACTTTAAAATTTATCATGACCCAAGCGTAAGGCTTCAATGTGACAGGAGAATGAGGAACCCGAAGGAACTCCAAACAATCCTATTAGCAAATCATTACACATTCTTGGCCGTGGAAGCAATTAAACTACAACAAGAGTGCATGCATAGAAACAAATAAGGGTAAGGGACTAAGGGGAAGCCTTTCATAGCTTAAGAACATACAAGAGTGAAGAGAGTCCAAGCTCAAAGCATCATCACATAACTTGTACAACAACACCTCTAAGCTTAGATTCGAGTGGCGACCAAGACAACTTTTTGGTCTCACCCTTTAGTATCAAAATGCAACATAAGGAGATAGCAAGAGTAGAAGATCAAAGCTAGTGTCCCTAAACTTGAGGACTTACCAATAGCTTATCTTCAAGAGAACCAACTAGCCACGTGGAGGAGGAGGATCAAGTGGAGCTCTGGTTCCTACATGGTAACATCATGTAGGCATAAAGTAAGTGTTAGTACATTTGAATGTACTAAGTATGTAGGATGCATTGCAACAAGACATAATCGACATATTAAAAATGCTTAATTAGATAATGAATGAGCATAATAGCAATATGGCATGCATTAATGATGTTTGAAGTAAAACATGCTTATACAGAACATATTACATAAATAGGAAGAGACCACCTTTATAGAGCAAGCAAACTAGTACTTGGAATCCAAGATATGACCACCCATTGGGATGGATTGAGAAATTTACCCCTTAATTGGTAGATGAGCATGACCACCCCCATCAAAGTGATTGAGGAATATACTTCCCAATTGGTAGATAAGCATGACGCCCCCCCTATCAGAGTGATTGATTGAATGTACCCCTTAATAGGTGGATGACCATGACCACCCCCATCAAAGTGATTGAGTGAATGTACACCTCAATTGGTAGATGGGAATACCACCCCCAATCATAGTGGTTGCGGCATAACACCTCCTTAACTAGGTGTGGTCAACTTACAATACTGTAGACATTTTTCATGAACATAACTCATATATACATTCCATGCATCATCATAAAGTCAATCAGCTCATATACCATGCATTAGACCTTCAATAACTCAAGAATCCATAATCGAATATTTAATCAAACACTTGGCGGGTGTGTAATGCTAATACAAAACCATGTAATTAAAGAATGAGGTCTTGAAATCCAAAACTTGTTCTGGAGTTTCCTTGAATTTGTATTGGGGTTTTGTTATAGGCTCTTGAGAGTATTGCAGAGTGTATTCGAATGGAGAGGAGTGAATTTGACATATATGAATGGGGTTTAGGTCTTTAGTAAGGGTTAAGATAGCATAGGAACCCCCAAAAAGTCATTAGAATAAATTAAATTTACGAAAATGTCACTAATGAAATGGAGAGAAAAATTGATAAAGCATCACCTCACTTGAGGTTACATGGGTCGTGTGGCACTCCGCAGTTCGTGTGGAGTGCCCGTGAACCAACACTTAGATAATTTCTGGAAATTGGAAACTTGGCCAACACTTGGAATTTTTTCTGCCTAAGTGTCACCTCACAGACAGGTTCACGGTTTGTGTGAAGCCACATAGTCCATTTACTGGTCCGCCAAACCATGCTCAGAAAATTTTGCAAAAGTTATGAGACGGTAATTTTATACTTAGAAGTATTTTCACTCCGAAAGCCTCACGGAGGGCCTCACAGCCTGTGCTACACCACACGGCTATTATGGCCTATCGTGGCACATGCCTTGGCCACAAAGTGGTCATTTTAGGCTCCAAGGCAGCCTCATGAGGCGTGAGCTCCCACACGGCCCATGTGGCAACTCTGCGCAATAGGGCTTCATGAAACGAGCATAACTCCTTCATCTTAGATTGGAATGAGGTGAAACCAAGTGCATTGGAAAGCCAACTCAAAGGGCTTTCATTTGACATGTTGTGGGTCGTCCATTGCTTTGTGTGCAAAAATTTATGCTCATTTAGAGTTGACCATTGAATAAACCAACACCCAAAACTCAATTTATGGGGAAGTCTTGAACTCGTCAAAGTGCTAGAAGTCTCCCACGATCCTAATACACTCCCCACCTAAGAAAATGAGGCTTGAAACATGGGTACATAAGAGCATGGAGTTACGGGGTGTAACAATATCTCCGCCTTGGGAACATTCATCCCCTAATGTCAAAGAAGCATGCATAAAAGAAGTTATCATGAAGATTTCAGCCCAACATGGATGCAACAAATGCACTTAAACATTATTTTCAAAAGGTTTCAACATGAGCATTGAAATCAACATAAACTTTTCAACATAAACATGAATGCATGTAAATGAAATAAGCACTAAAACTCCCATGTAGCATGGAAGAAATAGGGATATCGCTTCTGCATGTCCGTCTCAGCTTCCCATGTAGCACTCTCAACTAGATGGTTATTATGGAAACCAGATACAAACTTAGCAATGTCCCTCTTCATACCATCCCACCAAAATACTTCCCTCAAATCTCTATAAATCTTTGTTGAACCCGGATGCATAGAATAGGAAGAATTATAAGCCTCATCTAAAACCAGCTTGCTCAAGTTATCAACATTAGGTACACACAATCTACCTTGGTACCTAAGGGCACCATCTCCCCCTTGGGAAAACCTCCACCTTACCATCTCTCACCAAGGCCTTCAACTCTAACAAGGCGGGGTCAAGATCTTGCTTTTCCTTTACCTCCTCAACCAATAAAGATTTAGAACCATCAACTACCACTACACAACCATTGTCAACCTCTTCCAACCTAACCCCCAATCTAGCCAACTGATGGATCTCTCTAGCCACCTCTTTGCCACCATTACTAACATGAGCTAGTCTACCCATAGACATCCTACTCAAACCATCGCCATAACATTAGCCTTACCGGGATGATAATGCACACTCATATCATAATTGTTAAGAAGCTCTAACCACCATCTTTGTCTCAAGTTAAGATCTTTTTGAGTGAACACAAATTGGAGACTCTTATGATCAGTGAACACATCAGCATGTATCCCAAACAAATAGTGACACCAAATTTTCAAAGCAAATACCATGAGCCAATTCAGGATCATGGGTAGGATAATTCTTTTCATGCACCTTAAGTCATCTAGAAGCATAGGCTATCACCTTACCATTTTGCATCAAAACACAACCCAAACCAATTCTTGAGGCATCACAATACACAACAAACCTTTCCAACCCTTCCAGTAGATACAAGATAGGTTCGGAGACAAGCTTATCTCTCAAAGTTTGGAAACTCTTCTCACATTTATCGGTCCACACAAAGTTTTCCTTCTTTTGGGTCAACTTAGTCATGGGAGAAGCAATAGAAGAGAAACTGCTAACAAACCTCTGGTAGTAACCCGCCAAAACTAAGAAACTTCTAATGTCTAATGGAGCCAAAGGTCTAGGCCAATTTCTAATCACTTCTGTCTTTTTAGGATCCGACTTAATACCATCACCGGACACTACATGACCTAGAAAGGAAACCTCTTTCAACCAAAACTCACATTTTAATATTTAGCATACAACTTTTTCCCACTCAAGATTTGCAACACAACCCTCAAGTGACCCACATGCTCCTCCTCACTATGGGAATAGATCAAAATATCATCAATAAATACCACCACAAAAAAATTAAGGTAGGGTTTAAAGACGCTATTCATAAGATGCATGAAGATAGCTGGTGCATTAGCTAAAGCAAAGGAAATAACCATAAACTCATAGTGCCCATACCTAGTCTAGAAGGCCGTCTTAGGAATGTCACACTCCCTCACTTTTAATTGGTGATACTCGACCTAAGATCAATCTTAGAGAAGTGACTAGCCCCTTGAAGTTGGTCAAAAGGTCATCAGTCCTTGGTTGAGGGTACTTATTCTTTATGGTGAGCCTATCAAGTTGTCGATAATCAATGCACATTCTAAGGAATCCATTTTTCTTTTTCAAAAATGATACCAGAAATATCATCGAAAAAAAACATCAAGGAATTCATTAACCATCGGGAATGACACTATAGGAAGGACTTTGGAATCCACATCTGTAACCCTCACAAGATAATATAGACAACCTTTAGAGATAACATTTATTCTTTAAGGCAAGAAATGAATCTACCCTTGACGACTACATCATGGCTCTCCCACTCAAGGATGGGTTCATTAGGGAATTGGAATTTGACCCTACGGGTTCTACCATCAATAGAGGCATAATATGCATGCAACCAACCCATCCCAAGAATGATATCAAAATCCATCATATCTAACTCAACAAAATCACAAGGCCATATTTTATGCAAAATGAAAATGAAACAATCTTTATAGATCCTTGTAGCAATGATGAATGCACAACCAGGAGTAAACACCTCATATGGCCACACAATATTTCGTGTTTAACATGAAACTTTTTGGCAACTAAAGGAGTAACAAAAGAAAAGTGGTACTCGGGGCTATCAATGCATACACATCAAAATCAAAGACTTTTAACATGCCGATGACAATATTGGGCACCTGTAACGAGGCCAAAAAAGTTCCCTAAAATGTGTACTCGAAAATAACCAGAATCTTAATTTTCGTATATCTAAAAATTCATTTGTTATTTCAAAAATCCGACTTCATATTCTTGTTAAGGAGATCAAATTGAGTGGGAAGTTTGTCACGACCCAAGCCTAGGGCCTAGACATGACACAACGAATGGGAAACCCGAAGGGACCCAAAACAAGCCTTTTAACTTGTCATTACACATCCTTGGTCGCGGAAGCATAAAAAGACATATAGATTAAGAATGGGGACAATAGGGTGCAGGGAAAGGTTGTATAAATTTCATAATCAAGACTCAACAGTCAAAGCTCACATACATAGATATAGCGGGGGCCAAGACAAGCTACCAGGCTCACCCTCATAGTCAATAGAACATAAGAAAGTGACTCAATATACGGATAATAGTAACTTAGACCGAGGTCCTCGAAATAGAGGACTCAACATCAAGCTTGGAATAGCACGGTCTAGCCACGGGGAGGAGGAAGATGATCAACTTGGGCACCGGTTCCTACTTGGTGATATCATGTAGACAAGAGTATGCATTAGTACATTTGAATGTACAAAGTATCTAGGATGTAATGCAACAAGAGATAAGCATCAAAATAAAAAATGCATAGCGATAGGCAATAGACTTAATATAGCAATATGACATTATGATCAATGCAAAAGTAAAACATGCTTAAGTAAGTCATGCTCATATAGAATATCATATGTGAAGATGAGACCAAGATAAAATGCTAAGGTATAAACCCCTTGCGGTTTCTGATGATAGCCCCCATCACCCTAGTGTCTGAGGTACAAACCCCTCATTAAGGTTAGTGATGATCGCACACATCACCCTAGTGATTGAGATATCAACCCCTCAACTAGATTACTGATGATCGCACCCATCACTCTAGTGGTTGAGAAATCAACCCCTCAACTAGGTTGGTGATGATCGCACCCATTACCCTAGTGGTTGAGCAATCAATCCCTCACTTAGGTTGGTGATGATCGCACCCATCACCCTAGTGGTTGACTCTTTGACCCCTCAACTAGGCCCCCGAATTGGGAATGGTCTACCACAACACTTTAGATAGTATTCATATCATGTACATAAGCTCATTTTATCATCATATAGTCAATCATATCATATCTTATGCTTAAGACCTTCATTTCCTTAAGAAACAATAACCAGACATTTTGTCAAAGACCTTGGGGGTGCATAATGGGGGTAAAAGAGCATGCAATTTAGAGATGAAATCATGCAGAAAAATCGGTGGTAAAACCTTCAATCAACACCTTGAAATACCCCTAAGACATTCATATAAAAACCCCTCATCAAATCCAACTTTAGATCCAAGATTTGAAGCTTAAAACATGCTAAAACAACTAGACATTCATGAACTAAAATCACTGTGCAGTAAATTTCTCAATATAGAAGACCCACATGAAGAATTAACTTTAAATCATGCAATATTAAGTAAAAGAGGGTTTAGGCACCATGGGTGAAAGGACCCAATGGTTCAACACCACATACCTTAGCTTTTGTGAAGTTCTTAAAGAAGACTTTAATGGAGATTTTAAGCTTGAGTGAGATCCTTGAAGAAATCGTTGAGATTGCCCTTGAGTTTGGGACTTGAAGTTGGGGTTAGAAACGAGTCTAAGTGTTTGGGGAAATATTAGGGATTGTTTTGGATGATATGATGGTTAAATAAGGCTAAGTATAGGTGAAAGTACGTTTGGGAAAACTTAGGTCCAACGCTAAGAAAAATATAGGCTAACTAGAAAGATACAGTGTAGGAAATATACCTCTCCGCATTGCGGAGAGGTCGCAGACACTCACTGGAAATTGCACCAAGTGCAATTTTCATAATTTGATTTCTTTGCTTTAAAATCGAGATTAGTCCCTTGTTACCCTAATTTGGACCCCCTGAACAAGACTACAAAGTCGGATTTTTGAAATTCCAAATAGATTTTTAGATATATGGAAAACAAGATTTTGGGCACTTTCGAGGCACACTTTCGGGCACTTTCTAGGGTCGTTTCAATATCTCCCCCTTGGGAACATTCATCTCCGAATGTAGAAGAGATGTAAAAGACAAGAATAATCATGAAAAAATCAGCCCAATCATGAATGCAAAATTACATTTTAAACATCACTTTCAAAATCCCATTATAAGTGTGAAATCATCATAAATTGCCAACTTAAACATGAATGCACATGAATGACATAGGGGCTGAAATGTAAGACTTGAAGTCACATAGGGTACTTGGAATTAGTACCTTAGGATTGAGTGGAGTGGAAGAGATAAAGGTACCACTTTTGAATGTCCGCTTCGGCCTCCCAAGTAGCACCTTCAACATGTTGGTTCCTCCAAAGGATTTTAACGGATGCGACTTCTTTGTTCCTCAATCTCTTTACTTGTCTATCTAAAATCTGAACTAAAACCTCCTCATAAGTCATGCTATCCTCAGAAGCACCCACAACATCAAGAGATACAACAGCATTAGGATCACCAACACATTTTCTCAACATAGAGACATGAAACACCGGATCGACCAAATTCATCTCACTAGGCAACCTCAACTCATAAGCCAACTTACCAACCCTCTTTATCACCTCATAAGGACCATCATACTGAGGAGTCAATTTCCCTTTCTTACCAAAACAAACCACACCTTTCATTGGAGAAACCTTCAAATAAACCCAATCACCCATTTGGAATTCTAGGTCTTTTCTTCTTACATTAGCATAGGATTTTTGATGACTTTGGGCAGTCCTCAACCTTTCCCTAAATCATCTTTACCTTCTCAAGAGTATCCATAACAAGATCTGGCCTCAATGAAGCCACCTCTCCAACCTCAAGCCATCCCACCGGTGATCTACAACATCTCCCATAAAGAGCATCAAATGGAGCCATACAGATGCTAGAGTGATAGCTATTGTTGTAGGCAAACTCAATCAATGGAAGATGGTCATCCCAACTACCTTTAAGCTCCAAGACACAAGCCGTAAGCATATCCTCAAGTTTTTGAATTGTCCTCTCGGCTTGGCCATCTTTTTGTGGGTGGAAGGTCATACTAAGGTGAACTTTGGTACCAAGACCCCTTTGAAAAGACTTCCAAAAGTGGGAAGTAAATTGTGCACCACGATTCGATATAATGGATAAGGAAACACCATGCAACCTCACCTACTCATGGATGTACAACCTTGCATACTCTTCAGCACCATATGTGGTCTTGACCGATAGAAAGTGAGCCAATTTCGTCACCCTATCAACCACCACCCATATGGAATCAAAAGCTTTAGTCTAGGGCAACCCAACCATAAAATCAATATTATCTACCTCCCACTTCCATGTAGGAATCTTTATGTGTTGGGTTAGGCCACCTGACCTTTGATGTTCGGCTTTGACTTGTTGGCAACTATGGCAACCAGAAATAAATTTGGCAATGTCCCTCTTCATGCCTCACCATCAATACACCTCCCTCAATTCTCTATACATTTTGGTGGAACCATGGTGGATAGAATAAGAGGAATTATGGGCTTCAATAAGAATTTTCTGCCTCAAAGCATCAGCACATGGCGCATACAACCTACCTTGGTATCTATGGGCCCCATCTCCCCGTTATGAGAAAACCTCTATTTTTCCCTCTTCACCAAGGCCTTTAACTCAAGCAAGGAGGAGTCTAGATCTTGTTTTGTTATCACCTCATCACCCAAAGAAGATTTAGAACCATCGACCACAACAACACTATTACCCACATCTTCCAACCTCACCCCCAATCTAGCTAACCTATAGCCATCTCCGTTTCACCATCATCTACATGAGCTAGGGTACCTATGGACACCCGGCTCAAAGCATCCACCATAACATTTTCCTTATCCGGATAGTAATGCACACTCATGTCATAGTCCTTAAGGAGTTCTATCCACCATCTTTGTCTTAAGTTAAGATCTTTTTGAGTGAAGACATATTGAAGGCTCTTATGATCGGTGAAGACATCAACATGCACCCTATACAAATAATGACGCCAAATATTTAATGCAAACACCACGACGGCTAATTCAAGATCATGGGTAGGGTTGTTCTTTTCATGCACTTTGAGCTGCCTAGAAGCATAGGCTATGACCTTACAATTTGCAGTTGTACATAACCCAAACCAACTCTAAATGCATCACAATACACAACAAATCCCTCAAGCCCATCTGGTATGACAATATAGGAATGAACACAAGCCTATCATTCAATGTTTGGATACTTTTCTCCCTTTCATCACTCCACACAAACTTAACTTTCTTTTGAGTCAATTTTGTCATAGGAGAAGCAATGGAGGAGAACCCATTCAAAAACCTTCTATAGTAACCCGCAAGGCCCAAGAAACTCCTAATGTTCGATGGGGTCAATGGTCTAGGCCAATTCCTAATCACATTGGTTTTCTTAGGATCCACTTTTAGTCCATCCCTCGACACCACATGACCCAAGAATGCAACCTCCTTCAACAAAAATTTACACTTGTCATATTTAGCATACAATCTCTCCTCCCTCAACCTTTGCAATACAAGCCCCAAATGACCTATATGCTCCTCCTTACTATGTGAATAGATCTTAATATCATCAATGAAGACCACAACAAAAGAATCAAGGTAGGGATTGAAGACCCTATTCATTAGGTCCATGAAGATGGCTGGTGCATTAGTCAATCCAAAGAACATCACCACAAATTCATAATGCCCATACCTAGTCCAAAAAGCCGTCTTTGGAATATCATACTCCCTCACCCTTAGTTGATGGTACCCGAAACGAAGATCAATCTTAGAGAAAAAGCTAGCCCCTTGCAATTAGTCAAAGAATTCATCAATCCTTGGAAGAGGATATCTATTCTTTATAGTGACCCTATTGAGTTGCCAGTAGTTAGTGCACATTCTAAGTGACCCATCTTTCTTCTTTACAAACAACACTGGTGCACCCCAAGGTGATTAGCTAGCTCGAATAAATCCTTTCTCCAATATATCTTTCAATTGCTCCCTTAACTGCTTCAACTCTGCTGGGGCCATATGGGAAGGGGCAATAGAGATAGGTTGGGTGTCGGGAAGGAGATCTATGCCAAAATCTATTTCCCTTTCAGGAGGGACACCGGGAAGGTCCTTTGGGAAGAAATCATTAAATTCATTTACAACCGGAACTGACTCAATGGAAGGAACTTTGGACTCCACATCCTTGCCTCTCACAAGATGATACAAACACCCTTTTGAAATAAACCTATGGGCTTTAATGCATCAGATGAACCTACCCCTTACTACAACATTATGACTTTCCTACTCAAGAATCGGTTCATTTTGAAACTGAAACTTGAGCGTATAAATTCTACAATCAATAGAAGCACAGTATACATGCAACCAATCCATCCTAAGGATAACATCAAAATCAACCATATCTAATTCAACAAGATCACAAGGTAAGATTTTATACAACATGTAAGCCGGACAATTTCTATACACCCTCGTAGCAACAATAGAGGCACCACTAGGGGTAGACACCTCTAAAACTCATGCAATAACTCCGACTCAACATGGAACTTTTTAGCAACAAAAAGGGTAACAAAGGAAAGGGTGACACTCGGATCAATCAAAGCATATACATCAAGATCAAAGATTTTCAACATACTGGTAACAACATTGGAGACCTCACCAACCCCTTGCCTTCCATGTAAAGCATAGAATCGATTGTGCCTTAGGGCACCACCTTGAGGACCACCTCTACCCAATGGAATCGCATTTGCACCCCGGACCTTGCCAGTTTCTAGGACAATCTACCTTCTTGTGACCAAGCTCTTCACATTCAAAACATGCATTGGAAACCTTCAAACATGCGCCCTTATGACGCCCTCCGCATCTAGGAAAAACATGATTAGGAGCCACACCGACAACATGTTGAGGCCTATGGAAGTCATTGGCAAACCACCTATTAGTACCATGAGGAGGCCTTTGGCCTTGAAATCAAGCACCCTTGTGAAACATACCCTTAAATCAGGCCCTCTTGGCCTCATGAACCCTTTTTTTCCTCAACTTCTCATTCTTCATTTACTTGGCATATGTCATCAACCGAGATAAGTCCATGTCACCAATAAGAAAGGTGGACCAACACTCTTCACTTACCAAATCGGAGACACCCATAACAAACTTAAACACCCTTGACCTACAATCTGCCACTAAGTTAGGAGCATACTTTGAAAGTTGATCAAATTTGAGAGAATATTCCCTCACATTCATACCACGTTGTTTCAAGTCCATAAACTCAACAAACTTTGCTTTCCTAAGCTCAAGAGGGAAGAACCGATTAAGGAAGGCCAATGTGAATTCCTCCCAATGCACCACATAGCCATTACCCTTCTCACCTTTCCATTGATCAAAAATTTTGGCCACCCCCTTGAGTTGGTACACTGCCAACTCCGCCTTCTCATTTGGCCCAACACCCATGATCGACAAGATTTTGTAGATCTCATTAATAAACTCTTATGGATCCTCATCAACCTTGGACCCATGAAAAACCGAAGGATTCATCCACATTGAAGTCCCTTACCCTAGCTCCCGGGGTAGTAGCATAAAGGGCTTGGGTCCCTTGTTGGACTTGGTTGGCGACCACTTTGGAAAGCATAGTAAGAACATCCTGGAGCTCTCCATTGGTAAGTTGTTCCTCGGGAGTTTAGACCCGTCTTCCTCTAGTGTTGGGCATGATCTAGCATAGCAAAGAACAATTGTTAGGGAGGAAACAACTTATGACAATTCTAAAGCACATCTTAGAACATGAAGAAGGGAAACATTTCCTAAAATATCTCATAGCCTCCTATTCATAGTCGTGGCGTGCTTCACAACCATGAATAGGACTCTATTTCGATGTGGTATGTTGGACTCCGAGGATCTATCAACCTAGTGGTCTGATCCCAAGTTTGTCATGACCCAAGCCAAGGGCTTAGATGTGACACAGTGAATAGGGAACCCGAAGGGACTCCAAACAAGCCTCTTTCTTAACTTGTCAATACACATCCTTGGTCGTGGAAGCATACAAAGACATATAGATTAAGAATGGGACAATCGGACTGAGGGAAAGCTTGCATAAACATCACAATAAAGAGTCAAAAGTCAAAGCTCATACATAAATACAAAACATGTCCAACAAGCACCTCTAATACATAGGTATAGCGGGGGCCAAGACGAGCTAACGGGCCCACCCTCATAGTCAATAGAATAAGAAAGTCCCTCAATACAAGGATAATTGTAACATAGACTAAGTCCTCAAAATAGAGGATTCACCAATAAGCTTGGAATAGCACCGTCTAACCACGAGGAGGAGGAGGATGATCAACTTGGGCATCGGTACCTACATAGTGATATCATGTAGGAAAGAGTATGCGTTAGTAAATTTGAAAGTACTAAGTATGTGGGATACAATGCAACAAGAGATAAGCATCATAATCCAAAATGCTTAACGATAGGCAATATGCATAATATAGGAATATTACACATCTGATCAATGTATAAGTAAAACATGCTTAAAGAAATCATGCTCATATAGAATATCATACGTGAAGAGGAGACCAAGCTAGATTGCCAAGGTATAAACCCCTTGGGGTTGGTGATGATAGCACCCATCACTCTAGTGTGTGAGGTACAAACACCTTATCAAGGTTAGTGATGATCGCACCCATCACCCTAGTGATTAAGATATCAAAACCTTAACTAGGTTGGTGAGGATTGCACCCATTATACTATTGTTTGAGCAATCAACCCCTCAACTAGGTTGGTGATGATCACACCCATCACCTTAGTGGTTGAGTCTTTGACCCCTCAACTAGGCCCCCGAATCGATAATGGTCTACCACAATACTTTAGATAGTATTCATCATGTACATAAGCTCATTACATCATCGTATAGTCAATTATATCATTTCTCATCCTTTAGACCTTCATTTCCTCAAGAAACCATAACTGGACATTTTGTCAAACACCTTGGGGATATGTAATAGGGGTAAAAGAGAATACAATTTAGAGATGAAATCATGCAGAAAAATCAATGGTAAAACCTTTAATCAACACTTTGCAATACCCCCAAGATATTCATATCAAACTCCTCATCAAATCCAAAATTAGACCCAAGATTTGAAGCTCAAAACATGCTAAAACAACCATGTTTTCATGAACTAAAATCATTGTGCAGTAAATTTCTCCATATAAAAGACCCACATGTAAAATTAACTTTAAATCATGCAGAATTAAGTAAAAGAGAGTTTAGACACCATGGGTGAAAGGACCTAATAGTTCAACAGCGCATGCTTTAGCTTTTGTGAAGTTCTTGAAGAAGACTTTAATGGATATTTGAAGCTTGGGTGAGATCCTTGAAGAAATCCTTAAGATTGCCCTTGAGTTTGGGATTTGAATTTAGGGTTAGAAATGAGTCTAAGTGTTTGGGAAAATATTGGGGAATGTTTTGGGTGATATGAGGGTGAAATAAGGCTAAGTATAGCTGAAAATACATTTGGGAAAACTTAGGTCCAACACTCAGAAAAATCAGTGTAAACTAGGAAATGACAGTGCAGGAAATACACCTCTTCGCGTCGCGGACCCTTACTGGAAATTACACCAAGTGAAAATTTCATAATTCGATTCCTTTTCTTTAAAATCGAGTTTAGAAACTTGTCACCCAAATTTGGACTCCCTGAACAAGAATATGAAGTCGGATTTTTGAAATTCCAAATGGACTTTATGATATATGGAAAACAAGATTTCGGGCACTTTCGAGGCACATTTTTGAGCATGTTCTAGGGTCGTTTCAGAAATGGGTCTAACCTAAATTTTAGAGTAACCGTATCAAAATCCAAAAATCACAAAAATGTGATTTAGGAGGGGTCAACTTTGAAGGGGCATATCTCTTAGCACACAAAAGCCCAAGACCTAGCAAATTAAAGCACTTTGAATTAGCTTTCCAATGCACTTGGTCTGTCGTCATTTGGAGTTCGAATGAAAATTTTTTGCCCATTTTCGTAGATCTTATTTGTGCAAATATGCAGACTTCTAGTGAGTAATCTACTTCACCACCGCAACGCGGACTAGTGTTATTTTTGTCCTATTTTTTTTATTTCAGTCTAAGACTTTCAACTATTGGGCCCAAGGTTTTCCTTACATGTTTTTACCTATACATAGCCTTATTTCACCCTCTTATCATCCTAAACATTACACAATACTGACTCAAACAATTTGAATCATATTTCACCCTAAATTTAAGTCCCAAAGTCAAGACCAACCTTAAGGATTTCATCAAGGATCTCATTCAAGCTGTAACTCTCCAACTCCAATCTTCTTCAAGGGTTCTCCAAAGTCAAGGAATGTGGTGTTGAACCATTGCGTCTTTCACCCATGGTGCCTAAACCACCTTTTTACTTTTATTGAATGATTTAAAGTTGATTTTACATGTGGGTCTTGTATTTTGAGAAATTTACTGCATAGTGATTTTATTTCATGAAAGTGTGGTTGCTTTAGCAAATTTTGAGCTCTAAATCATGGATCTAATGTTGTATTTGATGAGGGGTCTTGATGTGAATGTCTTAGGGGCATTTCAAGGTCTTGGTTGATGGTCTCACAACTGATTTTTTTTGCATGTTTTCATGTCTAAATTGCATGGTCTTTTAACCCCATTACCCACACCCCAAGTGTTTAATAAAATGTTCGGCTTAGCTTTCTTGTGGAAATGAAGGTCCAAAGCATAAGATATGATATGATGGATGTTATAATGATAAAATGAACTTATATTAATGATGAATTCTATATAAAGTGTTTCATTAGACCATTCCCAATCTGGGGGTCTAAAAACCCAGATAACCAAGGGAAGGGTTAGTACTTCTCCACCTAGTGATGGGGTGGTATTATCACTAATTGAGATAGGGGTTAGTACTCATCAACCGAGGGAAGGGTTAGTACTTCTCCACCTAGGTGATGGGGAGGCATTATCACCAACTGAGGGAAGGGTTAGTACTTCTCCACCAAGGTGATGGGGCGGCATTATCACCAACTGAGGGAAGGGTTAGTACTTCTCTACTCAGGTGATAGGGCGGTGTTATCACCATGAGTGAAGGGTTAGTAGTTCACCACCTAAGTAATGGGGGGGGGGGCATCATCACTAACCTCAAGGGGTTTATACCTTGGAAATCTAGCTTGGTCTATTCTTCACATATGATATCCTATATGAGCATGAGTGATCAAAGTATGTTTTACTTATGCATTTAACATACATACCGTTTTGCTATACTATGCTTATTTTCTATTGTATGCATTTTCGGTATGAAGCCTATCTATTGTTGCATTGCATCCCACATACATAGTACATTCAAACGTACTAATGCATACTCTATGCATACATGATGTTATCATGTAATAACTGGGGCTCCTATTGATTGTTCTTGCGGCTAGACGAATTGTTCAAGTTAGCCTTTGGTGAGTCCTCCATTCAGGGCATAATGATTATTCTCTTATACTATGTTCTAAGACTATCTTTCTTTTATTTTATGTATTAACTATGAGGGTGAGCCTGGTTACTTGTCTTGGCCCCCGCTTTTATCTATGTAGTGGAGGTGTTGTTGGACATGTTATGTATTATGCTTGAGCTTAACTCACTTATGATATTCATGCTATTTAAGTATAAATCTCTCTATCTCTCCCTTAGTCCCAATTCCCCTTGTTTATATTTCTTACATTGTTTTACATTGCTTCCGCGACCAAGGATGTGTAATGATATGCTATGTGGCATGTTCGGGGTCCCTTTGTGTTCCCCTTTCGCCGGTCATGTTTGGCCCTAGGCTTGGGTCGTGAAAAAGATTGTATCAGAGAACTAGGTTGATAGATCCTCGGAGTTCAACACACCGCGTCGATTAGAGTCTTATTCATGGTTGTGTTGTGCACCGCAACTATGAGGAGGCTATGAGGCGTTTTAGGAAATGTTTCCCTTCATCATTGTCTATGTATTTCTTTAGAAGTGAGATAGGGCTTTCCCCTCTAAAGAATGTTCTTTGCTCTTTTAGTTGATCCTGTCGCTTCAAGGAGGAAGACGAAGGAAGGTAAGTAGAAGGTTTTGATTTTGATGGATCCGAGTTTCACTATTCTTTTGTATTCTTTTACTTGATGATGGGGCTTCTTGTGTGCCCAAGTGGTTGTGTGGATCTTTAGTCTCTATTCTCTTGGTTGGGTATATTGTTGCTACAAAGTTAATAGGTGTTGATCTAGGTTTGTATTGCATTGGGTCTTGCTTTGTGGCTTGTTGGATTTGATGTGGTGGATTTTGATGTTGTACTTTAGATGGAATAGTTGCATGCATGTGTATCTCCTTGGTGGTAGGACACGTAGAGTTAGAATCCGACCCCTAATGAGTCCGTCTTTGAGTGGGGGTTGATAAATGATAGCAAGGGAGGTAGGTCTATTTCTTGTCTCAAGGTACAATAGATCTCTAAGGGGTTATTTATCATCTTCTGAGAATTGGAGGTGTTGAAACTAAGTTGCTTTGTAATGGAATTGTTGTTGGTTGTAGATGAGGCCTTGAATGTCCCTTTTCGATATTTTCGGTTTGAGGTCATCTCTTTGGTTTGACTAGTGCGCTGGTTATGCCTACAAGTCTTATGAGTAAGATATTTAGTCCCTACTCTAATAGCTTTATGGTGGTTTTGAAGATGATAATGTGGTTTGTTCCCTAAGGAGGTAGTGTGTGTGAGTCATTTGAGGGTAGTACTACAAGTTTAAGGAAGATGGTTGGGTGCTAGTAGAAGAGATGGGAATTTTTTTGGTAAGAGGTTTCCTTCATAGTTTGTGTGGTGCCGAGTGATGGTATTAGGGTTAACCTTAGTAAAACAAAGGTGATTAGAGATTAGCCTAGACCTTTGAGTTCATCAGACATCAGGAACCTCTTGGGTTTAGTGGGCTATTACAGGAGATTGTGAGTAGGTTCTCTTCTATTATTGCTCCTATGACTTAGTTGACCCTATGCAAGGCCATTTTGTGACCGATGTTTTGAGTAGGGTGATTTGATAGGTCTGGGAGTTACTATTTCTTGTGTTATTCCTTGGTGCTAGTAGGATTCATGTGTATGTGGCTTGATCCTTGGTCCCTTCCATTCAACAAGATCCAAAATTATTTTCAAGAAAACCTATATGGATTCTACTTATTTTAATTTGGGATTTGAATATTATTATTTCTAAAATTCTATTGATGCATGGGTAGTGTTTATTTGATGATTTTAATGTGATTTTAACTATTATATGAGGAATTACTTTTGGTTTATGAAGTTATAAGTGTGCATGTTCCCTTTTTGTATTATTTATGCATGAGAGATTACACTATGGATTTAAATATGGAATTAATTACGTTTTCACTTCAACTTCATATTATAAATGTTGATTTTTAAATGAGTCTTGTTACCCATGTCATTTCCTCATTATTCATAGCATATGCATTCATGTACATGGATTATTTTGAAAAATTATGCTATGGGTAAGCCCAATTTCGTTTTATGGTATAATTTTCATAAAATGTTGGTTATGAAATAGAGTGATCACATATATGTCTTTGATTTTGGCTCTTTAAGCAATTCAGGTGCTTGCACCATTTTGTATATGAATGGGCTATTTCTATGCATGAGTATTATGACTATAAAATTATAATTTTGGCATTTTAGCCTAAGTATGAATTATTACGAATGGTGTTTGGCTTTGAAGACCAATTGTGCATTTAAATGATTTGGAAAAAAAATGAATATTGCCTCTTTGAAAGTATGTATATGTATAGTATAAATATTCTTATGGGATGACGACTTTGCACCGATGGATTGAGAGGGAGGTCTATAAAGGTTACCCCATGTTCTTGTTGCATGGAGCCTTGTCTTGTGGTCTTGGTTGAACTTAGCTTGATGGGTTGGAGGTCTTGTGGTCGTTTGGGCTACTTGCATAGCATGTTCCTAATGAGTGTAGAACCCATAAGATTGTGATATGATGGGTAAGGATGGTTGATCTGTTTAGTCAACTACTATGGCTTAGTCACTTCTCTAAGGTTGATTAGAGGTTCGAGTTTTGTTCTCATGTGTGGAGGAGGGTAGGTGATATCCTTAAGTGCCTTTTTGAACTAGGAATGAGCATTTTTTTCATGGTGGAGTTGTTAGGTGGGCTTGTACACCAGTTGTGTCTATTCGGTTTCATGAATAGGGTCTTAAAACCCTACCTTGATATGTTTGTGGCAGTCTCTAGTGATGAGGTGTTGATTGGTTTAGAGCCTGTGAATCATTTGGGGGTAGTGTTGCAAGTCTTGGAGGATGAGTGGTTTTTGCTAAATATGATAAGTGTGCATTGTGGGTAGCAAGAAGGAGGTTAGAATTCTTTAAGGATTAAGAAATTAGTATGCATTATTTTCCCGGTAAGTCTAGCGTTGTGGTTGGTGCTCTAAGAAGGGTGCCTATGGGTAGCTTAGCATATGTGGATATTGGTGGCAAAAAGGAGACTAGTGGGTCCATCGGTGGGTTAGGTTGGATGTTAGGTTGAGGGAACTTGAGCATGGTGGTGTAGGATTCTTGGTGGTTCCAGATTTTCTTTGGCTAAGAGGTTCAAATTAAGCAAGGCGTTGATTCCACCTTATTAGTGTTGGAAGTTTTTGGTGGAAACATGGTAGAGTGGAGGTAGTCTCCCAAGGGGGAGATTGTAGTTCATGGCGACAATTAGGATAGGTGTGGTTAAGTTTGAGAAACGAGTTATGGTTGTGAGTCTTTATAAGATGAAGAGAGAAGTTTGTAAGGTTGCATAAGTTTAGGGATTTCCTATGGATAGGGGTTTGGTTAGTTAGTTTTTTCATGCTTCTAGGTTGATGGGATATGTGGGTGACTCTAGTGTTATAGAACTCCTTGAGATTATGGGTGATGTGGAGAATAAGTTCGGTTAGAAAGAGGTCCCGGTTGAGGTATTGGATGGATGAGTGGAGAAGTTGATTGATGAGGATGTAGTGTTCGTCAAGACCCTTTGAAACAGTTGTCTATATGTATGTGTTTCTCGGGGAGCCGGTGTAGGCGTGGAGAAGCAATATATGTATTTCTTTCATTCTATTCAAGCTTATGGTCATGCATCCATGTTTAAGTTGGCAAGTTTATAATGGTTTTACCCTTATGTTGAGATTTTGAAAATGGTGTTTTAAATGTAGTGTAGCATTCTTGTTGGGGTTGATTTGTTCATGATCACTCTTCTCACGTATGTTTCTTTTACATTTGGGGACGAATGTTCCAAAGGGGGAAATGGGAAATGGGTCAAATTGGGTGGGAAATCTTCGAGGACAAATCTTCTCCGACTTCATATTTTTGTTCAGGAGGTCAAATTGAGTGGGACATGGGTCTAACCCAAATTGAGTGGGAAATGGATCTAACCTGAATTTAAGAGCAACCATATCAAAATCAGAAAATCGCAAAAACGCGATTTAGGAGGGGTCAACTTTCAAGAGGTATACCTCTTAGCATACAAAGCATTGTGTGGCCCATGACCTATCAAATGAAAGCACTTTGAATTAGCTTTCCAAGCATTTGCTGTCACCTCATTCGGAGTTCGGATGAAGAATTTATGCCCATTTTTAGAGAACTTATTTGTGCAGAAATGCGGATTTCCAGTGATTAATCCGCGTTGCCTCCGCGACGCGGTCCAGTGTCATTTTGGTCTTGATTTTTTTGATTTCGGTCCAAGACTTTAAAGTCTTGGGTCCAAGAGTTCCCATACATATTTCTACCTATACATACTTTCTTTCACCGTCATATCATCCTAAACATTCCCCAATATTCACTCAAACACTTAGACTCATATTTCACCCTAAATTTAAGTCCCAACCTCAAGAGCAATCTTAAGGATTTCATCAAGGATCTCACTCAAGCTTGAAGTCTCGATTTATAATCTTCTTCAAGGGTTCTCCAAAGTCAAGGTATGTGGTGTTGAACCATTGGGTCCTTCCACCCATGGTGTCTAAACCCTCTTTTTACTAAAATTTCATGATTTAAAGTTGATTTTAAATGTAGGTATAGTATATTGAGAAATATAATGCACAGTTATTTTATATCATGAAAGTATGTCTATTTTAGCATGTTTTGAGCTCTAAATCTTGGATCTAATGATGGATTTGATGAGGGTTCTTCATGTGAATGTCTTAGGGGTGTTGCAAGGTGTTGATTGATGGTTTGAAAAAAGATCTTCTTGCATGACTTCATCTCTAAATTGCATGGTCTTTTCCCGCCATTACACCCCCCAAGTGTTTAATAAAATGTCCGGCTCGGGTTTCTTATGGAAATGAAGGTCCAAAGCATGAGATATGATATGATTGATGTTATTATGATGAAATGAGCTTCTATTCATGATGAATTCTATAAAGTGTTGCATTAGACATGCCCAATCAGGGGGGTCTAAAAACCCAGATAACCGAGGGAAGGGTTAGTACTTCTCCACCTAGTGATAGGGCGACATCATCACTAATCGAGATAGGGGTTAGTACTCCTCAACAGAGGGAAGGGTTAGTACTTATCCACCTAGGTAATGAGGCGACATTATCACCAATGGAGAGAAGGGTTAGTACTTGTTCACCTAGGTGATGGGGCAGCATTATCACCAATAGGGGAAGGGTTAGTACTTCTCCACCTAGGTGATGGGGTAGCATTATCACGAACTGAGTGAATGATTAGTACTTCACCTATGAGATGAGGCGCAATTATCACTAATCTCAAGGGGTTTATACCTTGAAAATCTAGCTTGGTCTATTCTTCATATATGTTATCCTATATGAGCATGAGTTATCTAAGCATGTTTTAATTATGTATTTAACATACATGCCATTTTGCTATACTATGCCTATTGTCTATTGTATGCATTTTGATTATGAAGCCTATGTGTTGTTGTATTGCATACACATACTTAGTACATTCAAAAGTACTGACACATAGTCTATGCCTACATGATGTTATCATGTAGGAACCGGAGCTCCTATTGATTCTTCTTGTGGCTAGACGGAATGTTCAAGTTAGCCTTTGGTGAGTCCTCCATTCCGGGGACAATGACTATTCTCTTATACTATGTTCTAAGACTATCTTTCATTTATGTTTGTATTAACTATAAGGGTGAGCCCAGTTGCTTGTCTTAGCCCCCGCTCTTATCTATTTAGTAGAGGTGTTGTTGTACGTGTTATATATTATGCTTAACGTTTGACACACTTATGATATTCAAGCTATTTAAGTATAAATCTCTCTCTCTCCCATAGTCCAATACCCCTTGTTTATATTTCTTACGTTGTTTTACATTGCTTTCGCGACCAAGGATGTGTAATGATATGCTATGAGGCTTGTTTGGGGTCCTTTCGGGTTCCCCATTCACCAGTCATGTCTATTCCTAGGCTTGAGTCGTGATTACACCTAATCCATATCTTGTCTCCCTTGAAGAGCATTAGGACAAATACTAACTTTGTGACCCAATTCATCACAACCAAAGCAAGCATTTGATTTCTTCAAACATGGTCCACTATGGCCTTTCCCACACTTGTGACACATTAGAGAATCTTGAGCACCAAGACCCTTGCCTTTCCTTTGAACATATGGACAACTAGGAATCTGCTGGCCCATCTTGCCACACCTAAAGCATACATCCGTGTTTCTCCTACATGTGCTATTATGTTTCTCCCACATTTTTGGCATCTAGGACGAGTTATCCCACCATTGTCACCTAGCTTGGCATACGGAATCCTAACTTCAACTTGAACTCTCCTTCTTTCTCCCTTTGAGTCCATCGAAAATCTCTCAGCATATTACCATCAACACCACACTTGAAGCAATCCGTAACTCCCGCCAAACACCTCCTATGATGTTTCTTTCCATAGTCTTGACAAGTGGCAAAAGGGTTCCACTCCTTTCTGTATTTAAGCACTAATAGTCTAGTAGAAGGTGAGGCAACACTGACACCAGCCTTTGTAACCTCACTCTCCCTCCTCTTATCCCTTGAAGTCTCGGAACACCCACTTGTTGATTGAGTTGAAGGGTCACCACCTTGGCTAATAGCCATAGAGCATTACGAACCTCCACATTTGACATGCCACCATTGGGGAATTGACCCTCAAGTGAGGGATGATTACTACTTTGTTCACCACCTAACTAGCTTGATACATTTTCTGAAATGCAATGATTAAAATAAGAAATAAGTCTTAGAGGATTTTACTCCATTGCACGACCTAAATCAAGAAGAAGGGAAATATTTCGTAAAATGCCTCAAAGCCTCTTACTCATGGTTGTGGTCCATTTCACAACCATGAACAAGACTCTAATTGACACGGTATGTTGGATGCTGAGGACCATTAATTACCTAGTTCTCTGATACCAAGTTTGTCATGACCCAAGCATAGGGCCAAGATATGACATGGTGAATGGGGAACTTGAAAGGACCCCAAACAAGCCTCATAGCATATCATTAAACATCTTTGGACACGGAAGCAAGTAAACAACATGAAATGACCTCAAAAAGTCCCAAAAGTGTGCCTCACAAGTGTCCGAAATCACAATTTTTATATATCTCAAAGTCTATGCATGATATCAAAAATTTGACTTCATATTCTTGACCAGGGGTCCAATTGAGTGAGAAATGGGTCTAACCCCAATTTTAGATTGACCGTATAAAAATTTGAAAATAGTAAAAATTCGATTTCTATTGACAATCTGCGCCCTTTGTATGACACACCTAGGGCACGCCACAGTGTAAAATGTTGCCAGTTTTCTATCTCGGTCCAAGACTTTTGAGTCTTGGGACTAAGTGTTTCCATGCGTGAAAGCACCTATACTTAGTCACATTTTACCTTCATATCATCCAAGACATTCCCCAATACTAAATCAAACACATAGACAATATTTCATCTAAAATTTCAAGTGTCCAAAAGCTCATCCGGATCTTAAGGTTTTCATTCAAGCTTCAAGTCTCCATTTCCAATCTTCTTTAAGTATTCTTCAAAGTCAAGGTATGCGGGTTTCAACCATTGGATCCTTTCACCCATAGCGCCCAAGTTTCCTTTTTACCTAAAATATTTGTTTCTAAGTTGATTTTACATATGGATTTTCTATAATGAATTTGACAATGAACTATGTTGGGGTTTTATAAAAGTATTGACTGTTTATGCGTGTTTTGAACTATAAATCTTAGATCTATCTTGAGACTTGATGAAGGGTTTTGATGTATATTTTATTTTGGTGTTACCAAGTATTGGTGGGATGATTTACTTCAAGATTTCTTGCATGATTTCACTCTTAAATTGCATGGTACCAAGTACTTGATAAAATATCCAGTTATGATTTCTTGAGGAATTGAAGATCCAATGCATGTCTTATAAGTTAAATGACTATATAATGATGAAAGGAATGTATGTATATCATATTATCTGTAAAGTATTGGGAATTGACCAAGCGTCATTCGGGGGGTTGTAGGTCCGGTAACCATGTTAAGGGGTTTGTACCTTGATTGCCTCGCTCAAGAGGTGGTAGGCCCGTGCATCTGGATTAGGTAGCTTGTACTTTAATAACCATTTCAAGGGGTTTGTACCTTGTTAACCATGTTTAGGGGTTTGTACCTCATCAACCATGTTGAGGGGTTTGTACCTCATTTGCCTCTCCAAGGAGGTGGTGGGCCTTGGATATTCACTATTAAAGGTCTCTCCTTACACATGTATTATGTTCTATGTAAGCATGATTTACTTCAAGCATCTTCCATGCATGCCATAGTGTTATACGCTACTTATTGCCTATGCTTATGCATTTCGATTATGTTGCTTATCTCTTATTGCATTACATTCTACATATTTTGTACATTCAAACGTACAAATACATACTCACCATGTAGGAACTGGAGCGTCGCTTGAGCATCCTCCTCTAGTGGCTAGTATGATTTCTCTCAAGCTTGTTGGTGAGTCCTCCATTCCGGGGATTTTTTAATGATCTCAAGCTATGTTCTAAGACTATCTTTGTTTTATCTATGTATTGACTATGAGGGTGAGCCCGATTGCTTGTCTTGGCCCCCATTCTTATCTATGTACTAGAGGTATTGTTGCACATGTTATATATAGAGCCTTGACTCTCTTGTTTTGATGCTTATGTTATGAAAGTATCCCTTTAGCCCCTTTTTCCCTTATTTCTACACTCATTATGTCGTTTCACTGCTTTCACGACAAATGATGTGTAATGGTATGTTAAGAGGCTTCTTTGGGGTCCCTTTGGATTTCCCATTCGTCGTGTAATGTTTAGGCCCTAGGCTTGGGTTGTAACAAAACTTGGTATCAGAGCACTATGTTGTTAATGGTCCTTGGCATTCTACACACTACGTCGATTAGAATCTTGTTCATGGTTTTTTTGTGCACCAGAACTATGAGCTAGAGGCTATGAGACGTTTTAGGAAATGTTTTCCTTCTTCATGTTCTAAGTCGTGCTATAGAGTTGAAGTAAGGTTTTTCCCCTAACGATTTTTCTTTGCTATGCTAGATCATGCCTAACAAAAGAGGATGAAGGGCCCACACTCCCAAGGATCAACTAGCTCATGGTGAGCTCTAGGATTCTCTCACTATGCTAGCACAAGTTGTACCAAACCAAGGGGCCCATGCCCCTTATGCTCCTATACTGGCATCTAGGGTGAGGGACTTTATAAGGATGAACCCACTGGCATTCTATGGGTTTAACGTAGATGAGGACCCTCAAGGGTTCATTGATGAGGTTATGAGGTATTGGTTATCATGGGTGTTAGATCAGAGGAGAAAGCAGAGCTGGTGGCCTACCAACTCAAAGGGGTAGCACAAATATGGTTTAATCAATGTAAGGAGGGGATGGGAATCAATATTGTGGTGCTTTTGGAGGAGTTCACTGTGGCTTTTCTTAATCGATTCTTCCATCTTGAGCTTAGGGAAGCCAAATTGGTTGCGTTCATGAATTTGAGACAAGGGTCTATGAGTGTGAAGGAGTATGCCCTCAAGTTCAATCAATTCCCTAAATATGCTCCCCACTTTATTGCCAACCCAAGGCCTAGAACGAACAAGTTAGTGATGGGTGTTTTCCATTTGGTGAGTGAGGAATGCCGGTCCACTATGTTAATTAGTGGAATGGATTTGCGCCGTTTGATGACCTATGCCAAGCAAATGAAAGAGGAAACTTTGAGGGAGAGGAGGAGTAATGAGGCTAGGAGGGCCTGTTTTGAGGGAAAATTCCAAGTTCAAAAGGGTGGCTAGTTCCATCAAGGCCAAAGGTCTTCTCATGTATTTAATAAGTGGGTTGCCAAGGACATTCCAAGGGTGCAAGGTGTTGGAGGTGTGTTTCCTAATGGTGGGTGTCCAAAATGTAGTATGGGTCATAGTGGCCCTACTTGAGGGATACTAGTGCTTGTTATGGGTGTGGGGAAGTTGGCATAAGGTGATGGATTGTCCTCGAAATTGTAATAAGGGTAAGGAGTTTCGTCCACAAGGTGTTAATACGGTTCCTTTGGGGAGAGGTAGCCAAAAAGATAGTGCCCCAAGCCACAATCGGTTCTATCCACTCCAAGGTAGGCAAGGGGTTGAGTAGGTTCCCGATGTCGTCACCATTATGTTAGAAGTCTTTGATTTTGATGTGCATGCATTGATTGATCTGGGAGCAACTCTTTGTTTTGTTACCCCCTTTGTTGCAAAAAAGTTTCATGCTGAGCCCGAATTGTTGTGTGAGTCTTATGAGGTGTCTACTCTTATTGGTTCATCAATTGTTGCTAGAAAGGTGTATAGAAATTGTCCCTTTTGCATTATGCATAAGACATTATCTTGTGAACTTGTTGAGTAGGAAATGGTGGATTTTGATGTCATACTTGGTATGGATTGGTTGCATGCATTAATATGCCTCTACTGACTGTAGAACCTATAGGGTCAAATTCAAATTCCCAAATGAACCCGTTCTTGAGTGGGACACATGATGTGGTGGTCAAGGATAGATTCATCTCTTGCATTAAAGCCCATAAGTTGATCTCTAAGGTGTCTTTATCTTCTTGTGAGGGTTAGGGATGTGAAGTCCAAGGTCCTTGCTATAGAGTCGGTTCTGATTGTAAATGATTTCCTGGATGACTTTCCAAATGACCTTCCCAGTGTTTCTCCTGAAAGTGAAATAAATTTTTGTATAGAGCTCCTTCCTGATACTCAATCTATTTCTATTCCCCCTTGACGCATGGCCCCGGTGGAGTTAAAGAAGTTGAAGGTGCAATTGATGGATTTGTTGGAGAAGGGTTTTATTAGACCTAGCCAATCACGTTGGGGAGCACCGGTGTTGTTTGTGAAGAAGAGGGACAGGTCCCTTAGAATGTGTATTGACTATTGGCAACTCACTAAGGTCACCATAAAGAATAAGTATCATCTTCCAAGGATTGATGATATGTTTGACCAATTGCAAGGGGCTAGTCACTTCTCTAAGATTGATCTTTGATTCGGGTATCATCAAGTGAAGGTGAGGGAGTGTGATGTTCCTAAGATGGCCTTCCGTACTAGGTATGTTATTATGAGTTTGTTGTGATGTCTTTTGGGTTGACTAATACACCAGCTATCTTCATGGATCTTATGAATAGGATCCTCAAACCCTACCTTGATTAGTTTATTGTGGTCTTCATTGATACTATTTTGATCTATTCGTATAGTGAGGAGGAGCATATGGGCCATATAAGGGTAGTACTACAAAGATTGAGGGAAGAGAAGTTGTATGCCAAGTATGAAAAAAGTGAATTTCGGTTGAAAGACGTTGCCTTCCTAGGTCATGTGGTGTAGGCGGATGGTATTAAGGTGGATCCTAGAAAGACGGATGCGATTAGGAATTGGCCTAGACCATTGAACCCATCGGATATTAGGAGCTTCTTGGTCTTAGCGGGTTAATACTGTAGGTTTGTGAATAGGTTCTCTTTTATCGCTTCTCCTATGACAAAGTTGACTCAAAAGAAAGCCAAATTTGTGTGGACCGATGTGTGTGAAAAGTGCTTCCAAACATTGAAAGATAAGCTTGTGTCCGCTCCTATATTGTCACTACCGGAAGGTTAGAAGGATTTGTTGTGTATTGTGATGCTACTAAAGTTGGTTTGGGTTGCGTGTTGATGCATGTAACACCCCACATTTTATATGTACGAATGCTATTTAAATGAATCATGTTATGGTTTGGTCAAATTTGCTTCAAT
>JAPFFP010041985.1:0-14603 GCA_026153255.1 Solanum medicagineum | reverse complement strand
CCTTAGTAAATCCCTTTTGAGCATTGATCCCTTCTTTGGCAACCTTGTAGCCTTGACTCATGTTTGTGAAAGACAATTCCTTCTTTTTTCTTTCTAATCCCCCATTAAGCGTGAAATACTGAGCAGTACCCAAAGGCTAAGCTGGGAGTGTTCATAGAAAGAAGGGGGTGTCTCTCATGAAAGATTCGAAAAACGAGGGACAAGGATGAAACAAAGATAGTGAGGAGTTCTAGAAATGAACAAAATAAGATGTGGAAATAAATGCTTAAAAACTGAGGACCCTCCAAAAATTCTGAAAAAGAGTGCAAAAGAAAAAAATGGAGACACTTAGGATGATAACTCAAAAGCAAAAGAGATGTAAAAAAAGGAGATGAATGAAAAAGGACCAAAAGAACCGTCGAGCCTGAGAAGAACATGTAAAGTTTAAGGAGGGATGAGCCACTACTGACCATATGCTATCTCACCTAATGTTTCCCCTACATTACAGTCCTACCAAAGTCCTTAGGGATCCTAGTCCAAAAGACAGTCAAGTGAGCTCCGAGTGAGAATAAGTGCAAGCCTATGCATTAAAGCTTACATGTTATCTCTTATTTGGGAAATTAAGAGTTGAAGAGATCCATTAAAAGCAATGTCATAATCTTAAGTGTTCAGGATCTTCTTTGGAGTGAAGGCAAATAGTGATGCTTTTAGGCATTGATTAGCAGCTATGAGCAATTGTGAGCATAGCCATGTTTGGATTACTCCTTAGTCATCTCTCGAGACTAAAATGTCACGTAAAGTTATATGTGGAAGTCGAGAAGGGATGAAAAAGGTCAAAATGTATATGTTGCTCCCCGTGGCCCTATTTGCAAGTTTTGAAATTAGATAGATTGATGTTTTATTTGCTTGAGGACAAGCAAAGACTTAAGTTGGGGTTGTAAATAAGTCCACATTTCAGACTTATTTTGGGGCTAGCTCGCAAAGAAACATTGCACTTAGTGTACTATTATTTGCATCTTCCAAAAAATATGCATGCGCTGTGATAGGAAATGGGATAAAAAGTGCACAAATGGATAATACACAGGAAAATCTCGGAAAGGGAGCAAAAGTGCAAAAAGGCTGAGAAAACCAGTATCACCAGCACACTTGGTGATCTTCCAAACATTCAAATAGACTGCCTATCATTGCAACAACTAAGGTTCAAGATCAAGTCAATAGGACGGTCAGATTCGATATCGCAAAGCATGTTTGGTGCACCACCTAATTGCAAACGAGATCGCCTAAAGTTGTAGCACTCAAAGCCTAAAAACACAAACAAGAAGATGATGGTTAAGTGCATATACGATGCATCGTCGGTGTATTCAGCGATGGTCAACCTTGACCGCCAAATGAAATTTCGTAGCACAAACTTTCACACATTTGCATGGAGTATATAAGAAATTTTAGAAAGGTAATTATACATATCAATTCATATCATATTAGAACAATTCATCTTCTAGCGAGTAGTATGTAGAGCTTTTCTCTTAGATTACAAAGGAGAGTTAGGGCTTTAAAGCTTTTGGAAAGAAAATTGGAGAAGATTGGATGATGATAATCAATTAAGTTCTATTCAATCTTTTTACCCATGACTGTAGCTGCTATGTTTGGTATCAAATCTTTAATTTGTAGTATGTGTGGCTAAAACCCCCATGTTTGGGCGAGATATTGATATGTGTTTTTCATTTATCTATTGATCATTGATATTTTGACTTATTAGTAGTTGATTTGAGTGAAATTATATCCATTCCTATGTTTAATCTATAATTTCAAGGTTGTAAATTTGGAGTTTATTCTAGATCTGTCATTATTGCTTTAACCAGAATCATTAGAGTGTGGGATGGATATAATGTCTTGAAACCTCTTGGGTTTCAGTTGAAGTCCATAACCAAGGATTTAATGGCCAAGGTATTAGAGGTTTTGCTGAAACTTCTTAGTCCAAGCGTGTCCTCGGCGATCTATGTATGATTTCATAATTGATTCATGTAAAACACTTGTTTATCATAGCTACATACGTTACAAGCAACCTAGACTATTCGTTCAATATCAAGTCATTTAGTTAAATATTAGAGAACCAGCTAGTAAATCGATTCTCACATTTGCACATACCCAACATCTTACCTTATTTGCTGTTTAAATCATTAATTAGGATTTGTGTAGTCCAATCATTATTTTTGAATATTGTAACCCCCCCAAGATCCATCAATTACTTGGTCCAACGAGTCATTCTACCTTCAACAACTATTCCCTGTGGGATCGACCTAAACCTCTCATTTCATTTATTATATTGATAAATGACCGCCTCTTTCTGTTTTGAGTATCCGAGTTGAGAGACTAACCAACATATAGTATGTATAACGTTGTCACAACTCGAACCTAGGTTCTAGGAGTTACATGGCTAATGGGAACTGGAGAGTCCTCACACAAGCCTCAAAATATCCATATTCACATCGTCGGTTTGGAAACATATAAAAGATATTAAACACATAGTTCTAAGGAATGGGAAAGTAGGAATCACGCTCTTGGGATGCCATAGGGATAAGGATTAATATGGATTCACATGAAATATTTCATGTACGGACTAAGGGGCGTGCAAGTATGGATCATCTATGGAGGCAAAACGGGACTTAGGATCTTCCGCATTTCCACATCATAACATAAATACTTTTCTATCATAATTGAATCATAATAATCATATCCAATATATATCCATAATCATAATCCCTAAATATCAACAAATAATATGCATCCGTACAAGAGTATACAAGATGTCTAACAACACCTCTAGCCATAGAATAGGATGTGGGCCAAGACATGTCCCGGGCTCGCCCTCAAAGTAAATAGTAAAACGGAAGCAACATAAGGTAGATAGATGTTGGCTTGTCCTTGGAAGATAGGACTCACATCAACACTTTCTCAAATCTGATCTAACTGTCAAACAGTGGATGAAGGTAGTCTCCGATCCCTACATGATTTGATCATGTAGTCAAAAAGTATGCGTGAATGTACTGAGTACGCGGATATGCAATTCATATGAACCTTTTAAATCTGCATTCAATGTTAAATGGAAAGGGCACATATATAGAAAGAAATATATAGCAAGAAGAATAATATAACGAAATGATATGAAACCCATAATGTATTAAATGCCACAATGCTTCCATATACAGAGAGGATGTGACCATAATTAACATCTCAAACCTATACGAGCTATTACATAAATTATCATGATGTAGACTTTTCATAGGGTGAAAGAAGATTACTTGTCAAAGGTAACCTACACCAGACCTTACGACCCGGTCATTTCAGTATGATGGCCATCTTTCTTACGACCTGATCTTTTCGAAAGGATTTCATATCATATCATAATTTGCAACCATACCTTATGACATGATCATTTCAGTAGAGGGTTACCATATACCTATGTTGACATATAGTTCAAGGGAAAGGAAGAGGACCCTTGGGGATAGCCCTAATGCCTCCAATCTTATTGGTGCTAAGTCATTATCCCACAAGAATAATTATACATATACACGCTTTCAAAAGAGGCAGAAGTCATTTCAAATAATTTCAATGGATTATTAGGCTTGAATGCCAAATGTTCTTCATAATCATTCATACTTGGGCTAAAAAAGACAAATCATAATTCATATCATATTTTTCATGGATAGGAATGACAAATCACTTATAAAAAAAGACAAATCACTTATAAAAATATGGTGTAAACACTCAATATGCTCAAAGAAACAATATCTTAGACATTTATGTGATCACATTCTTGTCATAACCATATTGTAACGCCCAAAGTCCCGTTAGGGCGGACTGGCACCCGTTGCCGATGAGGCTCGGGAGAACCAACCTGTATCTATGCGCTTTCTATACATATTATAAAATATTTCTACATTTGACATGCCTTTAATAAAATAAACAGTGATAACAAACCAAAAGGAAATGCATATGGCTAGGCCGTTGGGGCCACAGTGTTTAAAGTACGAGACATGACCACATTTTAATTTACATAGTCTACAAAGCCTCTAGATAAGGAAAAGTATCTGATAAGGGTCAAGACAGGCCCCACCTCGACTACCTGTACAATACAAAAATATAAGTTATAGACACACACAAAGCTCCAAATCAACCTGGAGCTTGGTAACAACAGCTAGATATCCTGTACTCCTACTGGGAAGATATATTGCACCTGTACCTGCAGCATGAAATGCAGGTCCCCCATAAGGGACGTTAGTACGAGATAATGTACTCAATATGTAAGGCAAGAAATATTTTATACGAAGTAACAGCTCAAATGAAACTATGCACTGGTATAGGATAAGAGACCACCTTTAGTTGTACTGTGGGATCATGTACTTTATATTCTTTTTATAACTTTACCTTTACTGTATAATCTGTGCACAGCATGTAATACGAATGACCAGCTAATCAGTGGTAAAACTGTATCAGGATCATCCCTAACTAGATTCGTCCTTAACCCCTTGGGCTACCACCCATGATAGGATTATCCCTGGCTAGGTGATTCTTCTACCCCTCGGGCTACCACCCATCAATAGACAATATGCTTTATCTTTCAATTACCTTTGAGATGATTCTTTTGGTGGTCATAATATTGGAGCTGTAGGACTTTAGGTGTAATGTGTGACATGTAGATAATCATACAAGATAATATGACAATGAAAGGAGTACGTTACATAAATAATGAAATGTGTATGAGATGAAACAACACGTGAACTTTATTTAGCAACAAGAACCCATGTAACTTGGTATCCAAGCATGTATGCAGATTTGAAGGTGACTATGTATAGGAGCATATGAACATGTGCAAGACTGTAACACAGCTAATAGTTGTGCCGGAGTTTGCAAGCACCTTTATGTGCCAAGGATCTATGTTTTATGCCTAACAATACGAAATCAAGTAGCCTTACATACCTCATTGTATGGCCTCGCCATTACCTCGAGATAACCTTCCCTTCCTCCAAATATTTAGTAGGTGATAAAAATAGCATTAGCAATCAATAGATACATCTTGGCAGCCCAATCTCACAAGAAAACAACTTACAGGAAGCAAACGGGTATTTATAAACCCGAGCATATTCTTTCAACCTTTCCATCCCTAATCGTACTTTCTAATACACATTATCTTATACATATCATGTGCAGCCTGTTTTAGTGCCATAACAGTCTTATAACAGCCCACAAAGCATAGCACATAACAATTCTACACAACCTACAAATGGACAGCATAATGTTACACCCCTTTGCTCCATTTTGACGTCGACAATTCCAAACTCGTTCCAACTTTAACCAAACTATTCTCAACACAACTATACATAAAAAATCCTTAAAACAGCCTCAAAATAGTAAGAAATCAGTCATTAAGGACGTGAGGCAATAGCCTTCCATCCAACAGCCCACAAGTTCATACTATGAACACAATTGTGATATCATATATGGACTCACTTTTGTGGACTGTAAAAGTGGTGAAGCAGCCTGGTTACATTACTATAAAACCAACCTTTGTTAAACATATAAGTATTACTTCATAATATAGCCAACCAAGTAGAGAAAAGCCTCTTAATTAAAAAGAAAAGTGTACAACAATCCTTAGAATACAAGCTGTCCAGAATTTCCAGCACAACATACTAGCATATACTTCTTGTTTTTCATGAAGAAACCATACTAAACACATAACTATGATTACTTACCTTTGCCTTTAAGATTCAGGTTTCCTTCAAGAACCCTAAGTGGGTAGTGTTAGCTGATTTGTAAAGTGAAGTAAAGAGAGAAAGAAAAATCTTTAGGAAGCTGAAATACTTCTCCAAAGTGAAATAACTTAAGGGTTGTTTTGAGCCCTTTTAAAGGTGTCTTTTAGCGACTTACTCTTGGAATTTTGACCACCTAATGCCACATATTATAAGATGGTTATGCAGCAGCTTGGCCCTTACACTTGGGCCTAATTGGGTCTCAAAGTTGATGGGCTTGGGCTGACCATTTTTCCAACCTTCTCTTCACTTAGTTTGGGCCCAATTAGCCAAGTGGGTTGTGGTGTACTTGGGCCCTTTTTATATTCTTTTTGGGCTTAAAATAAAGTCCATTTACAATAATAAAAAATGGGCTAAAGTTACACTCTTAATACGGACTTTATTCATAATCGGACTTGGTCAAATTCGACGTCGAACCTCGTCTTCGTTTAGCAAGCCAATTAAGCTAAGCAAGTAGGTGACTCACCTGCTAGCTTCTTAAGTCCTACAAGAACCTCAATTTTCTTACTTCATTTAAGGCAGTGATCTCCTAAATTCGACTTAAACCTTATTTACACTCGACACTCTACAGCATTAGACATACATATCGCCCTTTAATTGGAGATTCAAGTACATTTAAAAATGGGCGCTAATTTGAACAAACCATATCATGTTTCATTTGCATAGTACTAGTATTGTATGAGGTGGGGTGTTACACATATATGTGCTTAACTCATCGTGTCAATAAACATATGTGAGCTTAGATCACCGAATCATTTTCAAAAACCATATGTAAGCCTAACCAACTGATAAATTTCATCAAAAACCAATGCTCATGAATGCATAAGCCATGAATGATATGTGACTAACAACGGGCAATAGCAATTTAATCTTAAATCAACAACTTAATATGAAATTCAAGCAAATTAGTAAGTAAAATTCATATTCAAATCACAACTTAGATTACCCATGTTTAAATCAAACTTTAAAGGGACAATCCATATTCAAATATTCATAATATTCATGCAATTAAACATATTTGGCTTAAATCACTTTATTATCAACAATAAAACATAACCTGTATCTCATTGAATCAAATAAACAATAATATTAAAAATCCCTAATTAAAGTAAGCACAATTTCATTAAAATCAAAGTAAAAGAGTTTGGGTCATCATGGTTGGAAAGGACCATAAAACAACCTCACTTACCTTAGTTACCCAAGAAGAAACAAGAAGAATTTGATGAAGAAGAGAGCCGTTCCTTAATCCCCAAGATAAGCCTTCACTAGAGTTCTTGAGAGGAGTTTTTAAGAGAGAGCTTAAATAAATTCTAAGTGTTGAATGAATTTGAATGAGAAAAGAAGAGTATAGGTCATTTGAATGCTTTAGGATAGCATAGAAAGTCACAAAAAACCCTTAGGAGTAGCTAAAATTATAAGTATGCCATTAATGAAACATATGATAAAATGCTGCCAAGGTCCCGTATGGAGGGCATACGTTCTGTTTGGAGGCACAGAGACCGTGTAGCTTTCTGTATGGCTACACTTAGAAAAATCTTCATTGACAATGTTACAATATGATTAATCCATACTTAGAAAATTTTTACACCAACACTCATACGGAGTGAGGGGTTATATCGTCCGTGAAAGGTTCATGTGTTACAAGCCATAGCTAAAATATGGTAATCAAGGCCAAGGCCAATCATACAAGCCACTGCATGGTCCATAAAGTGCCACACAGACCATATTGGGTTCATGCGGTGCGTGTCTTGGTCTTAAACTCCAAAGTTTAGGCCAACAATTGACACACAAGGCCTAGGGTCACCTCAAGTCCCTTCCACACGACCCGTGGAGGTGCCCATAAGGTGTCACCTTGGCCAAAAAAATTTTGAAACCAAATTCCAAGCACCAATATGCTCATACCAAACTCAGTCTTTACATCATCTCTCCTTGGAAAAATTCGTCCTCGAATGGGCTAGAACAAGGCTTGACTTGAACATGAAACATCCAAACACAAGATACAATGCATATTGCATCACTTGAAAATCATAAAATCATAAGAACTCATATCAAAACATCTTTAAATCATTTTCGTTACATGTATGCATGTCACGTCATGAAACGCAAGAGTGAAAGAATTAGCACCATTTGGAATAAGAAGAACCTAATACCTTAAGCTTGAGTGGATTGGAAAAGATGGAGATATCATTTCATCATGTCCAACTCTGCTTCCCATGTAGCACTCTCCACATATTGATTTTTCCAAAGCACTTTAATTGATGCCACATCCTTTTTGCAAAGCCGTTTCACTTGCTTATCCAAGATCTCAACAGGAACTTCCTCATAAGACAAGTTCTCCTCAACCTCAACACCTTTCAAAGGCACAATTGTACTAGGATCACCAATAAATTTCCTCAACATAGACACATGAAAAACTGGGTGAATAGAACTCATATCCGGAGGCAAGTCCAACCTATAAGCCACATTCTCAATCCGCTCAACAATCTCATAAGGACCTACATACTAGGGACTTAACTTGCCCTTGTTACGAAAACGCATTACACCCTTTATGGGTGAGATCTTCATATACACCTAATTACTAACATGAAACTCAAGATTCCTCTTCCTAATATCTGAGTAAGACATTTGGCGACTTTGCGGCATTTTCAACCTCTCCCTAATCAACTTCACCTTTTTCATAGCCTCCAACACCAAATCCGCACCAATCAGAGCCATCCTCCCAAACTCAAACTACCCCACTGGTGATCTATATCTCCTACCATACAAAGCCTCAAATGGAGCCACACCAATGCTAGCATGAAAGCTATTGTAATAAGAAAATCCGATGAGTGGTAGATCTTCATTCCAAGTACATTTAAATTCCAATACACAAGCCCTTAATATATCCTCCAAAGTTTGAATTATCCTTTCAGCTTTTCCATTGTTTTGAGAATGAAAAGTGGTACTTAAATTCACCTTAGTGCCAAGTCCTATTTGTAACGATCTCCAAGAGTGAGAAATACATTAGGTGTCGCGATCTGATGTGATAGACCTAGATGCACCACATAACCTCACCAACTCTTGGATATATAACTTTGCATAATCTTCAGCATTGAAGGTAGTCTTGAATGATAGGAAATGACCGGATTTAGTCGTTCGATACACAGTAACCCAAATTGAATCAAATTTCTTTCTGGTTCGAGTCAAACCAACCACAAAATCCATGTTCACAGTTTCCCCACTTCCACGTAGAAATCTAAAAATCTTGAGCCAAATCACCGGGCCTTTGATATTCTATATTCACTTGTTGACAATTAGAAAATTTGGACACAGACTTGGCTATATAATTCTTCATACCATGCCACCAATACACTTCCCTCAAATCCCGATATATCTTCGTAGATCCTAGGTGAATAGAAAAATGAGAGTTATGGGCTTCGCTCATGATCACCTTCCTAAGATTATTAACATCTGGAGCACACAATCGTTCTTGATAGCAATGCATACCATTTCCCCCTTAGGAGAAAACTTCTATCTGCTTTTTGGGCAAACAACTTCTTCAACTCAATTAATGACTGGTCTAAATCTTTCTTTGCCTTGACATCAATAACCATGGAAGATTTAGCCCCATTCTGAACATAAATACCATCCGCATTAGAGGCAGCCGACCTAACACCCAACCTAACCAAATAGTGAACATCTTTTGCCAACTCCTTTTTTCCTTCATCAACATGAGCCACACTTTCTATAAACAGACTACTAAGAGCATCAACTACAACATTTTCCTTGTCGGGATGATATTGAGCACTCATGTCGTAGTCCTTAAGGAGTTCCAACCATCTCCTTTGCCTCAAGTTAAGGTCCCTTTGTGTGAACACATATTGACAAATCTTGTGATCAGTGAAAACATCAACATGAACCCCGTACAAATAATATCTTCAAATTTTCAAAGAAAATATTACAACCACTAGCTCAAGATCATGAGTTAGGTAATTACGCTCATTCACCTTTAATTGCCTTGATGCATATGCTATCCTTTTACCATGTTGCATAAGGTCACAACCCAGCCCAATTCGAGAGGCATCAAAATATACCACAAACCCATCTAAGCTATCAAGTTGAGTCAAAATAGGAGCTGATGTAAGCAGATCTTTCAAAGTTTAAAAACTCTTCTCACATTCATTTGACCAGCTAAGCCTTTCTCTAACAATTCTTTCCATTTAAACTCTTTCAGTTCAGCCGTTGCCATATAATAAGGAGGAACTGAGAGGGTTTGAGTATTCGAGAGAAGATCCATACCAAAGCCTGCTTCCTTTTCGGGAGGAATACCAGGCAAATCTTTAGAAAACACATCTGGAAACTCATTCACCATCAGAACCATTTCAAGAGTAGGTGGCTCAGATTCCATAGGTTTAACCCTCACAATATAATAGATACACTCCTTAGAAATCATCTTTCAGACGTTGAGGTAGGAAATAAACCAACCCTAATAACGGAGTCCCTACACTTGCATTCAAGAATGAGCACATCCAAAATTTTGAACATGACCTTCTGGTTTCTACGATCTATAGAGGTATATGAAACATGAAACCAATCCATCCTAAGAATCATATCAAAGTAAAACATCTCAAGTTCTACAAGGTCACAAAGAAGGACTTTATGCAAAACATAGAAAGGACAATCTCGATAAACTCTTCGAGCAACAATAGACTCACCCACAGGTATAAACTTAAGAGTGCTCCCTTAGAATTTCAGGGCTCAAACAAAACTTAATAGCCAAAAAAGGAGTCACAAAAGATAAATTCACACTTAGATCAAGCAAATAATAAGCATCAAAATCTAAACTTTTAACATACCGGTCACAACATCCGAAGTCTCCTCAACTTCTTGATGAGCATGCAAAGCATAGAACCTATTGTGCCTGGGGGCACCACTTTGTGGAGCTCTCTTCTAGCCTTAATCACCTTGGGCCACTTGGCCTTGAACCTTGTGGGAAACCTTAAGACAATAAGTACCCTCATGGTTCTTATCACTACACCCATAGCATGCATCAAAGTGGTTCTTTCCATATCTGTCACACCGAGGAAGTAATGGCCCACCTCCAAGTGGTGCTTTGGGAGGAGGTGCCCTAGCATTGGAAAACCTTGAGTTAGAATCTTGGCCCTATTGAAAGCAACCATAACCACCACTCTTAGAGTTTGAGAACCCCCCATCATAATGGGCCCTATTAGAATCTTGCACCCTTTTCTCCTTGAGCTTTTCCCTTCAATCTGTTAAGCATGTGTCATGAGTCTAGAGATTTCCATATCTCGAATAAGCATAGTTGTATGATATTCTATCATAACCAAAGTAGAGATCCAAGAAATAAACTTGTGCATTATTTCACGGGGGTCAACCACTAGCATAGGAGCATACTTTGAGAGCTTTATGAACCTGAGGGCATAGTCCCTCACACTCATACCATCTTGTTTGACATTGATAAATTCTGTCATCTTAGCCTCTTCAATTTCAAGAGGGAAGGGTAAGTATGAAGTAAAAATGCATTGAATTCTTCCCAATTAACTCCTTCATCAGAGACCTTCTCCATCAACCACTAAGTGTACCACACTAGAGCCACATCCTTCAAATGGTAAGCAACTAACTCAGTCTTCTCCTCAGAAGTAAGTCCCGTAACAATCAAAACCTTAGAGATTTCATCAATGAACTCTTGAGCATCCTCATTAGCATTTGATCTATAGAACTCTGGAGGATTTATTCGGGTGAAATCTCTCACTATAACAACTGGAATGGGATCACTGGGAGGAAGATTGGCCTATCTAGCCTGAGTAGTCACCACTTGGGCAAGCATAGCAATAACAGTGTGGAATGCAACATTAGTGTCCGGCTCTTCCATAGGCCCCTGAGGAACTTGGTTCTTATGAATCGGGGCCTATCTGGGTAGGGGAGCTCTTCGTGGAGGCGTCATCTGTAACATAGAAAGGACATCATCAGGATTAGGAAACCATAGTACATAGTTCAAATCATGACATATGACATGAAGAAGTGAGACAAATCCTAGAACGTCATCATAGCCTCCTATTCGTAGTCATGGTACATTTCACACCCATAAATAGGACTCTACTCAACGCAGCATGTTGGACTCTGAAGATCATTTAGAAACCTAGTTCTCTGATACCAAGCTTGTCACGATATGAACCTAAGGTCTAGAAGTGACAAAGCGAACATTCACATCATTGGTTCCGAAGCGTATAAAAGATAGTAAACACATAATTCTAAGGGATGGGAAAGTAGGACTCAGCTACGAGGATGACATTGTGATAAGGATTAACATGGCTTCACATAATGCGTAGGACATAAGGACTAAGGGGAGGGTAAGTATGACTTACTCTATGGGGGCAATACTAGACTTAAGTCTTCCATATTTCCATGTCATAATATACACAGATATCATATCATAATCAAATCACAATAACCATATCCAATAGATAGTCGTAATCACAATCTCCAAACATCAAGACATAACATGTATCCGTACAAGAGTATATAGATGTCCAATAATACCTCTAGTCATAGAATAGGATGAGGGCCAAGACATGTCCTGAGCTCACCCTCAAAGTAAATAGCAAAATGGCAGCAGCATAAGATAGATAGATGGTGGCTTGTCCTTGGAAGATAAGACTCACCACAACAATTTCTGAAATCCCATCTAGCCGTCAAATAGTGGATGAACATAGTCTCCAGTCCCTACATGGTTAGATCATGTAGAAAAAGTATGTGTTTGTATGATTGAATGTACAAAGTATATGGGCTTGCAGTGCATATGAACATTTTAAACTTGCATTCAATATTAGATAGCAAGGGAATGTATATAGGAAGTGATTAATAGAATAGAAGAATAACATAACGATATTCCATGAAACCCATGTTGCATGAAATGCCATAGTGCTTCCATATAAAAAGGGGATATGATCGTAACCGACATCCCAAACCCATGCGAGCTATTGCATGAATTTTCGTAATATAAGATCCTATCGTGTAAGAGAAGATTACTTGCCAAAGGTAATCTATACCATACCTTTCGACTTGGTCATTTCACCGTCATGACCTCCTTCCTTATGACCCATTCATTATTGAATTATTTCCATATCATATCATATCATTTCACAATTTGGAACCATACCTTACTACTGCATCATTTCGAAGAGGGTTACTATATACCTATTGATGTGTTGTTAAATTATAACACTTTTGATACTTACAACATGGAATTTTGTGATTTCTCATTGCGATGTTAGTTAGTTTTATGTGCTTTTGTGTTATATTTGCGGGATTCTAGCATTTGCCTTGATTTTGGGAAGAAAGTACAGAAGTTGCTAATTTTGATGTAGTACGAGACCTTTTACGGGCAGTATTCCTTTCTACGGGCCGTGAAGTGTGTTTCATGAACAATTACAGTGAGGGGTTGATTTTCTAAAGTTGATTCTATGAACAGATGGTTCGTAGATTGATTTACAAGTCGTAAAACATGGTTAGTACCCTTAGGATCAGAGGTGAGGGACTTTCTGAAGATTCATCAGACGAAACTCCCTATGGGTCGTAAACCACTTTACAGGTCATAGAGGGGTATCATAGACCTAAAGTCCAGTTTTCTAGCAGCACTGTATGAGATCCGGATTACAGGCCGTGGAATCCAATATGGCCCATAAACCTGCTCGTGAGGTGTGCTGACCCAGCTATCCTTTTATGTTTAGGGCTTGTATTTTAAATATTGTAAATAGGTTTTTAGGCTATTTTTCATTGAGTTAACGCACTGTGTATAGAGAACTTAAGAATTAGAGAGGAAAAATAGTAAGATAATATTGGAGAGTTTGGAGAAACACTTGCATTTTGATCTGATCTTTAATCTTATGATTCTCTTAGAAGTTGGATTTGCTTGTTCTTAGTTCCATTGTGTAAGTGCTCTATTATGCTATTCTAATTCATAAGTCTTGCATCTACACAAATCATGTGTAGCTAAATCCACAACTAGGGTTGTGGGAACTATAAAAAACTAAAAAGGTAAAATCTGGTAATTCGTAATTCTTGGAAAGTGTGCATGCATGTATTAATTAGCTCTCTTTGTTTTGCATATTCTCTAGTGATGGAAAATATTAGAACCCGTCTAGTATTACTGACTGGACCAAGATAGTAATGAATAGGAAAAAAGATTAATTAACAGGGTTTGATTGATGTGTTCTTATCTAATCAACCGAACTGTTCCAAAGGAAGGTTGTACTAGGACTAATAGGTAAGGGTTAGTAATGCACACTATGGAGATGGGCCATGTCACATAGTGAAGTTCGCCTCTCGCCTTGACCAAAGGGTTTGGTGAACTTAACTTACCATACTTCATGCTACACACTAAAAAAGAATTAGGTTATCCAGTGATACTAAGTTAGGGAATCATGGGAAACATAATACCCTAGTTTCTCTCCATATTGATTTAACTCTTGTGTTAGTTAGGTTTACTTTTCCATTGATTATTGTAAAACCCCCCTTGGATAAGTAAGTAGGTTAATCACTCAAATTGCGCTAACTAAATTCTCTTGAGTTACATATTCCCTTGGGTTCGACCCTAACCTTGGTTAGGTTCTATTTCTTGACAACGACCACATTATCCTCAAAAAGGAGGTGTAACTTGGATGACATCAAGATTTTAGCGCCGTCAGGAAATACGACTAGACTTAGTTAATTTATAGTGATTTGGTTATTAATCCTTATAAGTGTTGTATATGACGAACACATGAATTCGAGGCAATTTCTTTGACTCCATTTGACCTAGAGATCCAGAAAACG
>JAPFFP010041984.1:0-14604 GCA_026153255.1 Solanum medicagineum | reverse complement strand
CCTATTCATGAAACCCATAAACTTAAATGGTGCATAAGTCAACCAAATAACTCCAATAATACTCAAATGCTTACCCTCGACCTCACTTAGAGAGAAAACTTGAAATAAAGATCAAGCTTAGAGAAGTGACCAATCTATTGTAGTTGACCAAATAAATCAACCATCCTCAACCATCATATTACAACCTTATGGGATCGACACTCATTGGAAGTATGCTATGCAAGTAACCTAAACAAGCCCAAGACCTCCAACACATCAAGCTAAGTTCAACCAAGATCACAAGACAATACTTCTATGCAATAAGAACATGGGCCAACCCTTAGAAATCAATTTAACCTTAAAACAAGAATGGACCTACCTCTTTTGCTACCACTTGACAAGTTTCCACTCAAAGATGGGTTCATTAGGGAATAAAAAACTAGCTCTGTCATCCATGGAGACATAACATGCATGCAACTACTCCATCTCAAATGTAGCACCAAAACCACCACACCGATTCTAACAAGTCACAAGGCTAGACCTAATGCAATATGAACATGGATCAATACTTATGGGCTTTCTAGCAACCATATACTCAACCAAGTGATAGACACCAAAGGTTCACATCACAACTCAGGACACAAAGAAGCCCACTAGCAACCAACAGAATAAGGGAAGAAAAAATGGCACACTGGCCCTAACATGCACACATTAAAGTCTAGGAAATTTCAACTTACCGATAGCAACATCGAGTGCTCCATCTACATTTTTCCTTATTTGAAGAGCATAGAATTGATTACTCCTTGGAGAACCCCCTTGACCAACTTTACCACCCTTACCCTTGTTGCATCTAAGAGGACAATCTCTCCTCCTATGCCCCTCTTCACCACAATGGTAACAAGCATTGGTGTCCTTCAAACATAGGCCCCTATGAACATTATCACATGTTGGACATATAGCATCACCTTTACCTAGGAGACATTGGAACTTTCCTTAAAAAATGGGTCCTCTTGGCCTCATGCCCCCTCCTCTTCCTCAACTTTTCTTCCTCCATTTTCTCGGCATATGTCATCAACCGAGACAAGTCTATATCACCAATAAGCAAGGCGGACTAGCATTCCTCACTCATGAAGTCGGAGACCCCCATCACAAACTTATTCATCCTAGATCTAGGATTTTCCACCAAATGAGGAGCATAATTTGAAAGTTGATTAAGCTTGAGGGCATACTCCCTCACACTCATAGCACCTTGTTTCAAGTTCATGAACTCTACTAACTTAGATTCCCTAAGCTCAAGGGTAAAAAACCGATTACGGAAGGCTCCTCCCAAAGCACCACATAACCATTTCCCTTCTCACTCTTCCATTGATCATACCAAATTTGGGCTACCCACCTGTGTTGGTTCTGCCAACTCCGCCTTTTCATTTGGTCCAACACCCATGATAGACAAGATTTTGTAAACCTAATCAATGAACTCTTGTGGATCTTCATCCACCTTTGACCCATGGAAAGCCGGAGGATTCATTCTCATAAAATCCCTTACCCTAGCTCCCGGGGTAGTAGCATGAGGGGCTTGGGCCCTTTGTGGGACCTATTTGGCCACCACTTGGGCAAGCGTAGTAAGAGCATCCTGGAGCTCACCATTGCTAGGTTGCTCCCCGGGAGTTTGGGCCCGTCTTCCTCTTGTGTTTGGCATAATCAACTAGCATAGCAAAGAACAATCGTTAGGGGGGAAAAACTTAACTCAACTCTATAGCACAACTTAGAATATGAAGAAGGGAAACATTTCTTAAAACGCCTCATAGCCTCCTTTCATAGTCATGGCGCGCTTCACAACCATGAATTGGACTCTAATCAACGCGGTGTGTTAGATTCTGAGGATCTATCAACCTAGTGCTCTAATGCCATCATTTTCATGACCCAAGCCTAGGGCCTAGACGTCACCGGCGAATGAGGAACCGAAAGGAACCCCAAACAAGCCTCAGAGTATTTCATTACACACCCTTGGTTCGGAAGCAATGCAAAACAATGTGAGAAACATAAATAAGGGGAATTGGGACTGTGGGAGAAACTCATATTTAAACAGCTTAAATATCATAAGTAAGTCAAAGCTCAAGCATAATAGATAACTTTTCCAACAACACCTCTAACATAGGACTAAATTGGGGCCAAGCCAAGTAACCGGGCTCACCCTCATAGTAAAAGTATACCAAAAAGAAGGATAGTCTTTAATACATAGCATAAGAACATAGATGTTACCCTCGCATATGAGGAATCACCAACTAGCTTGAATGGATACAACTAGCCACGTGGACGAAGATAATGCCCAAATGGAGCTCCAGTTTCTACAAGTTAACATCATGTAGGTATAGAGTATGCATTAGTACATTTGAATGTACTAAGTATGTGGGATGCAATGCAACAAGGTATAGGCATCATAATCTAAATTCATAACGGTAAACAATAGGTATCATAAAGCAATGTGGCATGTATGATCAATGCTTAAGTAAACCATGCTTTAAAAAAACTCATGCTTGCATAGGGAATATCATGTATATAAGAATAGATCATCATATATTGGAGTGAGGTACCAACTCCTCACTTGGGTTAATGAGGTACTAACACCTCACTTTGGTTAATGAGGTACCAACCGTTTACTTTGGTTAATGAGGTACCAACCCCTCAATTTGGTTAATGATGTACCAACCCCTCACCTTGGATAGATTTCATCACTATTGCTACTTTTCCATGAGATCAACTCATTAATAATATACTCTTATCATCATGAAGTTATCATATACCTTCACTTCCTCTCATCATTATACATCATATGGATACAATCATTTCATCATCATTCCATCATTATTTCATCATCATAACACCAATCAACTCATAAGACATTGATTTGACCTTCAATTTCGAAAGAAATCCTAGCCGGACATTTTATCAACCACTTGGGGGTGTGATGGGGGTAAAAGACCATGCAATCTAGAGATGAAATCATGCAAGAAAATCTGAAGTAAAACCATCAATCAACACCTTGCAACACCCCCAAGACATTCACATCAAAATCCCTCGTCAAATCCAACATTAGATCCAAGATTTATAGCTCAAGACATGCTAAAACAACCATACTTTTATGAACTAAAATCACTCTGCAGTAAATTTCTCAATATACATGACCCACATGTAAAATCAACTTTAAATCGTGCAATACTAGTAAAAAGGACGCTTAGGCACAATTGGTGAAAGGACACAATGGTTCACCACCACATACCTTAGGTCTAGAGTTGCTTGGAATTGAGATTAGGAAGAATGGAGGCTTGGAAATGATCTTTGAATCCAATCGTGTTCTTGGGTTTCCTTGAAATTGAATTAGTTATTGATGGAGGCTTTTGAGAGGATTAAGAGTGTATTTGAGATGAGATTAATGACTTTGATCCTTTGGAACCTTGTTTAGGTCTTTTAGGAAGGTTAAGATAGCATAGGAAGTCTAAAAAGGGCATTTGAGTAATTAGCATTTACTAAAATGCTATTAGTGAATGGTGGAAAATTTGGAAAAGTGTTGCCCACGGAAGGTCCCAAAGGTCATATGGAGTGCCCATGACGTGGCACTTAGTCCAAAAATTGAAGTTGGAAATCAATTGGAAAAAGACATCTCGTCATGACCACGGAGGTTCCACGGGTCGTGTGGAGCCTCACGGCCAGTGTAGAGGCTCGTGGCACCATACATGGTGCTGGAAAATATTTCCCAGGCTCCATGCCAGGAGCCACAACCCGTGCCACCTACCACGACCTGTGTGGGTGGTCGTGGTCCATGCCTTAGCCTCAAACTCACCTCCACGCATACCAAGCCTCCCTTACTCACCTTCACGCCCCTCCTCATGATCAATGGAAAGCCTCACGACCCGTGCCACTGGTCATGGTCCATACCTTATGCTTAAAATGGTTTTTAACAGCCTCACATGCCTCGCACGACCCGTAAAGGCCACCACTGCCCGTATAGGAGCCCTTGTGGCATCACTGCACGAGAGGGTCTTACGAAAAAGATCATAACTCCCTCATCCGACCTCGGAATGAGGTGAAACCAAGTACATTGTGAAACTAACTCAAAGGTATTTCATTTGATATATCATGGGTGACACAATTCTAAATGTTCTAAAAGTTATGCTTGTTTAAAGTTGACCCTTGCATGAATCATCACCCAAAACTTAACTTTTATGGAAGTCTTGAGCTCGTTTAGGTACTAGGAGTCTCCCATGGACCTAATACACCCCCAACCTAACCAAATGAGGCTTGAAACATAGATATGCAAGAGCATAAGTTATAGGTGTCACAGGGGACGAATGTTCCTAAGGGGGAGATATTGAAATACCCCAAAAAGCCCGAAAATATGCCTCAGAAATACCCATAATCGTAATCTCTATATATCTCAAACTCCATGTGTGATATTGATATCTAGCTTTATATTCATGATCGAGGGGAAAAATTGAGTGGCAAATGGGTATAACCCTGATTTTAGAGCAACATAGCGAAAAATAATTTTTCAAAATTTTCGATTTCCAGTGGCAATCCGCGCCCTGGCCGCAACGCGCAGCGGCGCAGAACAGTGTTATTTTTGCCTAAAAATTTTATTTCGGCCCAAGGTCCTTGGGCTCATGGCCTCATGCCCACCTATGCAGAAAAACACCTATACTTAGCCATTTTTCAACTCTATATCATCAAGACCCTCTCAAAACCCTCTCTAAGACATAACCAAATATTTCATCGAAATTAGAGCGTCCCCAAGCTTAATTCTGGATCTCAAGAACTCTATTTAAGCTTCAGGTCTCCTTCAATTACACATCAAAAAAACCCAAGCTTAAGGTGTGGGTCTCAACCATTGGGTCCTTTCACCCATGTTGCCCGATCTCCATTTTGTTTTTTAAATTACATGTTTTCAAGTTGTATTATCTATGGATATCTTCTATGATTATGAGTATAAATTATGTTGGAATTTTATGAAATATTGATTTATTATACATGACTATCCATTTCAATCTAGTACTATGAATGGATTTTTTCTATTGAGAATGTGCACGTTTTGAGCTATGAAATTATGATCTATTATGAGATTTGATTATGAATTTCAATGTATCTTTCATGAGAGTTTTACTATGTGTTGGTGGGTTGATTTACATTGATTTTTCTCATATTATTTCACTCTTGAATTGCATTATTTTGAACCAGAATTGCACACCCACCAAGTGTTGATAAAATATCTTGACAAGGATTCTTAAAGTTATTGATGATCTATTGCATGATTCTAAAAAGTCTCGATTGTTGATGAGTTATTCAGTTCTTATGCTAAGGTTTATACTCTTGCGAATCGTGAAGCCTACTAGAAGGGTTTACGAACTATGTTATAGGCCTTACCCTCTAGTACAAGGCCGAATATCTACATGAAGGGGTTATGAACTATTTTGTACACCTTACCCTCATGCATGATTTGATGTTATGCAATATCTTTTACACATATGAAGGGGTTATGATCTATATGGTACGTATCACCCTCATATGCGATTCAATGTTATGTACTCACATACAGGGATTATGAACTATGTGGTATGCCTCACCATCATATGCAATTTAATGCGTTGTATTATCTCATGCTTACATGTAGGGGTTATGACCTATACTACTCCTCTAACCTCATGTACTACCCATTACCTTCTAGTAGGGGTTATGACCTATGCTATATCCCTCACCCTCTAGTACAAGGTAGTTGTATGATCCATACATGTTACTTTATGGTGTTAAATAAGATATCCAAATACAATTATTCTTAAGCATGTTTCATCCTATGCATTGATTACACAAGGCATATTGAGCTTATGTTCATTGATTTTAATTAAGCATCTTGTTATTATGGCTTATCATTTTTGTTGCATTGCATCCCACATACTTAGTACTTACAAAAATGTACTAACGCTTACTTTATGCCTACATGATATTACCTTGTAGGGACCAGAGCTCAATTTGATCATCCTCCCTCTCCACGTGGTTAGTTGGTTCTTGTGAAAAAGCTAGTTGGCGAGTCCTCAAGTCCGAGGGTAATACCTATTCTCATTCATGCTTTATAGATTCTTGTTCTTATGTTGGATACTTGTTAAATAATGGTGAGCTCGAAAAGTGTCTTGGTCTCCGCTCCAATCTATGTTAGAGGTGTCGTTAGATATTATGTCATGGTTTGATTAGGTTAGTGAAGATTGACTCTTCTTACTCTATTATTAGTATGAATTGTTTCCCTTAGTCCCTTTCACTTTTCATTTATTTGACTCTTGTGTTTGTTTTATTTGCTTCCACAACCAGGGATGTGTACACAATATGCTAAGAGGCTTGTTTGGGTTGTCTTCGGGCTTCCAATTTTCTGTGTCACCTCTACACCTTAGGCTTGGACCGTGAAAAGTCTTATGGCATGACATGCTTACATGTTCATTAAAATGATTTTAATGATGTTTTGAATGATATGAATACATTTTAACGTGAGTTTTAATGACTTTATGATTTTCAAATGGTGAACTATGTGTTGTATCTTGTGTTTGGAAGCTTCATGTTCTAATTCAAGCCTTGTTCTTACATATTTGAGGACAAATGTTCCCAAGGGAGAGATGATGTAATGACCTAGTGTAATACCCCACAAGTTGTGAGATTGGAATAGAACCTTCAAACTCAGGCTAAGTTCTCCTACAAGCCTTCAATACAAGCTTATTTATATGTTTTAGGGTCATCATGGGTCCCCTACATCAATCCAAGTTCAAAGGAATTTCATCGTCTAAGCTTCTCACAAGAACCAATATAAGGGTCAACTTTAAATTGTTATGTCTCTTAGCACATAATGAACTGGGTGTCGTACAACCTACCAAATTGAAGCACTTTGAATTAGCTTTCCAACACTTCCGATTTCACCTCATTTAAAGTTCAAATGAAGAAGTTATGTTTTTGTAAAGCCCTCCTATGTTGTGTTGCCTCCATTTTTCTAAGGGAAGCCACACGGGCACCTATATGGGCAGTGTGGCTTCTCACAAACCATGGGATTGTGTTATCATAAAATTCCTTCCAAAATGATACTATAATTGTGGAATCATTTCTTGTAACTGGGTACCTTCATACGGAATCTTGTTACGACCCGTGAAGCTCCATACGGTCCGTGAGGCCTTCATTGGAAGCACCCTTGGCTTGAAGAAAAATTGCTGAAATTTTCTAAGTGTGGTCTCACTGGCACCTATACGGTCCATGTGACTTCACACGCCACGTGAAGCCACCAGTGAGATGTCCCTTAGAAAATTTCAGGAAAACTTTTATCAAGCCAAGTGTAGTCTCACAGGCACTCACATGGACCGTGTGACATCACATGACCTGTGAAGGCCCACGTATAGATGCCTTCTTGTAAAATTTTTCTATGTATGGGTTATCCTTTGTCTAGTGAAAATTCTGATAAGTGAGGGTTCACAAGCAAGTACACGGACCGTGTAATGCCATACGAGCTGTGAACCCTCTCTTGAAGTGGTGACGTGCAATTTTTCAACTCGTTTCATCATATTTCTTATAATGGTATTTTGTGACTTCCTATGCTTCCTAAAGACTTCCTAATGACCTAAACCCTATTCCTAATATTCAAAATAAAAATTCACTCCTCTCATTCGAAAAATACTCTCAAACCCCTCTCAAGAACTCTTGTGGAATTCAAGCTTGGAGATCAAGGCAACCATAATTCTTCTTCCAATTTCTCTTGGAACATCTTTATTTAGTGAAGGTATGTGGCTTCTTGGTCCTTGGTTCCTTCCAATCAAGTAGACCCCAAACATTTTCAAGTAATTTTTAAGAGTTTTTAGCACACTTCAAATTGTGGTTTTGAATATCGTGATTCCTTAAATTCTAATAATATATGTGTTATCTTTATTTACTGATTTTAAGTTGATTTAAACTATAACATGATGAATTATATTGAGTTTATAAAATTATGAATATGCATGTCCCTTTTTAAAGCTTGTTTATGCATTGACGATTATATTATGATTTTAAATGTGGATTTAATTATGTTTTCACTTGAATTTCATATTATATTGGTAATTTTAGATTGAATCTTAATTACTCATGCTATCCTCACATTATTCATAGCATTTGCATTCATGACATTCATTTTATTTGGAAATTATGATGCGGGTTTAAGACTAATTATATTCTACGACATAATTTTGATAAGATATTGGTTGTGACAAGAATGTGATCACATATATATATCTATGATTATAGCTATTTGAGCATTATGGGTGCTTGCACCATTTTGTATGTATGAACGAGCTATTCTTATGCATGAGTATTATGAATATGAGTTATGATTTGGCATTTGAGCCTAAGTATAAAATTTATGAACGATGTTTGGCTTTTAAGCCCGATTATGAATTGAAGTGAATTGAAATGACTTGTCTCTTTGAAAGAATGTATAAATATGAGTATTATCATGGGATGTTGACTTAGCAACGATGGATGGGGGCGTCAGGGCTATCCTTAAGGGTCCTCTCCCTTTCCTTGAGCTATGTGCCTACATAGGAATGATACTCATTAGCAAAATGAGTAGGTCGTAAGGGATGAATATTCATTTATGATGTGATTTGATATGATTTGATAAGAAAATCCTTCCGAAATGACCGGGTGGTAAGAAAGGTGGCCGCACATACGAAATGACCGGGTCATAAGGTGTGGTGTAGATTACCTTTGACAAGTAATCTTCTCTCACCCGATGGGAGGTCAACATCAGGAAAATTCATGTAATAGCTCACATGAGTTTGAGATGTCGGTTGTGGCTACATCTTTGCTAAATATGACCATTATTAAGCATTTTATTCATCATGGATTTTAAGTTATATTGTTATATTATATTCCTTTGATTATACACCTCTTTATATAGTATGTGCCCTTTGTCATCTAACGTTCAGTGCAGGTTTGATAAGATATATACATTGCACCCTGCATACTTAATTCATTCAAACGTACTAACGCATTCTTTTGCCTGCATGATTTAACCATGTAGGGACCGATGAGCCTATCTGTCCGCCGCATGATGTCTAGATTAGGTTTCAAGTGCTACTTGTTGTGTTGAGTTCTATCTTCCAAGAAAAAACCACTATACTTTCTACCTATGGTGCTTTATTCTGTGTTACTTACTTAGAGGGTGAGCCCGAGGTATGTGTTGGCCCCCGGCCTATCTTATGTTAGAGGCATTGTTGGACATCTTGTAAACACCTTTATGCTTATATGCTAAGTAATGTGTTGTGAGGTTATTCCTATGGCCTTAATTTCCTATTGATTATGTTTTTAAGAGTTGGTTACAAGATTATGGTATGATTATGTGTTGTGATGTGAAAGCTCCTAAGTCCCGAATTGCCCCTATAGCGTGAGGCCTATTTTCCTGTCCCTTAGAACTATGTGTTCACTATTTATTTAAGCTTCCAAACCAACGATGTGAATATGGATACTTTGAGGCTTGTTTTGGGGACTCTCGGGTTCCCATCTGCCGTGTCACTACTAGGCCCTAGATCCGGGTGGTGACAAGAATCAAAAGTACATTCAATTATTTTATCTACCGTTGTAATCAAATAAACTTGATGATATGAGATATTAATATTTATTTAATTATTAGTAATTGTATGCTCAATGATGTAATAAGTTACATACGTAATAATTTATTTGTTTTTATACACTTTTTGTTAATTAATATGATACACACGTGCAAAGCATGTACATTAAACTAGTTGCTAAAAGAACTAGATGACTCACTTTATTGATAAAAAGAAGAATATTTATAGATGCAAAGCGCAAAATAAAAGCAAATTCAAATAAAATAAAAAGAATTAGAGAAGTAGGAAGTCCACAACCCTTGTAGAAAATTCAGCTAGAAAACCCTTCACTACTCCTTTACCAGAGGATCTCCATGGTCAGCTACTATCTTAAAATCTCGAGAATACTGTTGATTTTTAGCAGTCGAGGAAGGGATATGTATAATTTGAGTTACTGAAATAAGTTTCAGCAGGTATCTCTAAGTCGACCTTCTCTCCACATCCTTCAATTATTGACATTTATATCTTTTTTTTAGATCAAGATCTGGTGGGTTGAATCCTACAATAAAATTACTACTTTCATCTAAAATTATATTTTTGAAAAGGATTCTAACTTATGGTCATTTTTTTTAAAATAACTAGGATTTTATTAATAGGGGCAAACCATTACAAAATGAAATTGGACCCAACCTCAATTATTTTTTATCAGGCATACAAAAATAAATAGCTTGGCCGAAAATCGGACCAAGCCCAAAAACACGTAGTCTATATTAGTAGACATAGGGTCTTAGGGTTTCCTAAATTGTGCCTTTTCCTTTCCCTCTCAGAAACCCTTCTATTTTGTCGATATTTTTGCCATGGATGAACCACACTTTCTTCAAAATGCTTTTGTGGTTTGCAATCTCAATACTCGATGTTTCCTCTCCATATCTCTCGTTATTAGCTATCAAAAGTAAGCATTTGATTTTTTTATTCTTCTTTCTTGTTCTTATCGATTACTTTGTCTGCTCTTTTGCTTCTCATTTCCACTACCTGTATAGATGTATTCTCTAGTACCATGGGTTTTCCTATCTCCTTTTGATGCTGGATCTTTGCATGTGCTTGGAACCCTTCACTTGGTGAATTTTTTACCTTTATTTCCTTCTGCTTACTAGCTATTCTTCTTTGATGCCTATTCCTCCTTTTCTCAGGTGGTGTCGAGATGAAGTGCAGTAGTGACTTCATACCACCATTCTGACCAGTGACAAGCTTCCTCCAGGTGTACCAACACGTTTTAGTAAGTCCTTTTTTTAGTTGACTGTTTATGGTTAGGTAGCTTCCCATTTCTTTTGTTGTTGCTCCTGACCTTGTAAATGTTTTGTATTGACAAACTATAGCTATCATCTCCTTATCCCTTATCCCTAGTTAGGTGATATTATTAGATATGGGCTCTGTAATTTAGCACCGTTGATAATATATTTTATACACAAGAAATACTCAAGCACCTAGACTAGAAAAGGCTAATATCACCATTAAAGAAATGTTAATAATCAATTCTCTATTTATTCTTTCAACAGGTTGAGATTCAAAAAAAGCTAATATTTCTTTTATAAAAAAGGTTTATAGTGAATTAATTATCAAGACAATGCAAGTATGAACCATCAAATTCCCTTCTCTATAGATTTGTTTTTTACCCAAACCTAAATCTTGAGGTTACCGTTCATCGTTATCCATAATAAGACTATATCAGTGATGTTATTATTGTTGTATCTGCTTGTTATCGTTAATTTCTTATATGTCAAAATTAGAATTTTGACATTTCTGCATACTAATATTTGCAATTTGATTTTCATCAATGAGTAAAATTTTCTACTTTTTTATTGGCAATTTTTGTAGATTATTAAAGATTAAAGTACCTACAAAATGAAAAGCTAGATTAATTAAATAATCTGTCAACCGATTGCCTTCTTTATAAACATGCTCCACAAATATTTATTCTTCTCCATTAAACTTTTATGTACTAGATCTCCAAAGAAATATACTAAGGTACCTTCTAAATTCCATCTAGTACTTCTTCATAATTAAAGAATCGATTTCTATCAACCATGAGTTATCTACTTATTGAAACAAAATTCTAAACCAACCTCATTACTACTACTTCAGCTATTAAACTTATCCGTTCGATTAATTTTCTAGCTTCAACATACATCAGATTGCCTTTTAAATCCCTTATATAGAAATCAAACGCACTACGCCTTTGATACGCTTTTGAAAATCCATCCCAACTGTACTTGAAGGTAGCTTTTGTGGCTTCTCTCAAACTACGACTTTGTGGTTGATCAGTGGTATATACTCTAGTTAAACTGCACAATCAAGCGCCATTGCTTAGGTGAATACTTCAATCGTGGATATCTTATTCTAACCAACTTATACAAGCTTCTATTTTTTAAAAAATTAGATTGCTAAAATCCTACTCTCAGCATGACTTATAACATTTCTTTTTCTCCAAATCTGCCACAAAATGAAAGTCAAAATAGCCTTGTACAACGGTTTTAACATAGCCGGCAATCAACTTTCCATCATTTTTGAACTATCACTTAAAGCAATAGAAAGTTTGATTTTCAATAACTGCAATGAAAGTTTCCTACATTTTTATATTGTGTGTTTCTATCCAATAGGAATTCCAATGTTTCCTAATGACTATATAACATTAAAATTTAGTGACATATTCATGTATTGTACAATAAACATTTTTTTAATATTTATAATATGTACTATTATTTGAGGCATCATTAATGTGAGTTATGATGGCTACACTTAATTTTATGTTATATATTATTTCCATATATTATAACTGTCGCGACCTAAGCCTAGGGTCTACACGTGACATGGCGAATGGGGAACCCTAAGGAACCCCAAGCAAGCCTCTTAACATATCATCACACATCCTTAGTCACAGAAGCAATAAAACAACAACAATAGATAGAAATAAGGGGAAATAGGGGTAAAGGACATCCTTGATATGATAGAAACATAATAAGCCAATAGTATAGCATTAACATGTCATAAGGTTCCAACAACACCTCTACTACATAGATAGAAGTGGGGGCCAAGAAAATCTCCAGGCTCACCCTCAAAGTCATAAGTTTCCAACGTAAAAAGAGTCAATACGTAGCATAAATCAAGAGAAGTATGTCCTCGGAGTTGAGGACTCACCAACTTGCTTTGAGAGAACTCGAACTAGCCATGGGGAGGATGAGGCTGATCGTAAAGAGCTCCGGTTCCTACATGGTAACATCATGTATGCATAGAGTATGTGCTAGTATATTTGGATATACTAAGTATGTAGGATGCAATGCAACAAGAGATAGGCAACATAGGCAAAATGCAATATCATAAGCAACATATAGCATAATAACAATGTGACAAGTATGAATAATGCTTGAAGTAAAACATGCTTATATAGAACATATTACATGTGAAGAAAGAGACCATCATCATAGACCAAGCAACTTAGTACTTAGAATCCAAGGCATGCCACCCGCTTGGAAGGTGGACGAGGCATCTGCCGCTCATCTATAGTAGTATAAGATTGCCACCACCCAATAAGGTGGATGAGGTATATGCCCCTCATCTATGGTAATACGGGATTTCCACCACCCGACAAGGTTGATGAGGTATATACCCCTCATCTATTGTAGTACGAGATTACCACCACCCTATAAGGTGGACGAGGTATATACCCATCATCTATGGTATGGTCACTTGCAACAATATAGCCACTTTCCATGAAATCAACACATTCATACATTACTTTCATCATCATAAAGTCATTCATGTCATAGGCCATGTGATGTACTGTCAAATTACAGCACATTTGGTGCCTTAAAAAAGGAATTTTGCGAGTTCTTAATACGACTTTTTATGGTTTTTATGTGTTTTATGTTGTTATTGCAGAAAAGATAGGTTAGCATGATTTTGCAAGAAAATTGCAGATTTTGCGGAAGTGCAGGACATATGAACCATCCTATGAGTCGCAGCCCAAGCTACGAGTTTGTAGAGTGATCTCGTAACAGGAAACATTGAGCAAAATCAGAAATCTACTAAGTGGAGTTCAGCTATACGAGGCCACTTTGTGAGTCGTAGGCATAATTATGACTCATATAGGTGGGATCATAGTAAGAAATAGAGAGCTAAAAGTTTGGACCATGAACTGAAGGCGTAGACTACGAGAGGAGCATACGAGTTGCAGCCCAAGCAATGACTCATAACAATGAGTCGTAACAGTCAAGTCCAAAATGCTAAGTGCTGACTACAAGACCCTGATTACAACTCGTAGGTCACCCTACGAATCGTACCTGCATGACATACCTGCTGCCAGCTGTCTTTTCTGTTTAATTTTTAGGGTGAAATTGTAAAAATTATAAATACTTAATGATAAGGTTATAGAAGGAGATCAGACATGAATATATGGGGAGACTAGAATATTTTTTAGAACACTTTGAATATTCTCTCTAGAATATTTCTAGGGTTTAGTGTAGACTTCAATTTTTAATTTGAAGAGCAACTTTTCGGGATTATAAAATCACATTGTACTCATTTCCATTAATCGAAGCTTGTGATTTGCAACTTGTGGTATTCTTGTTCTTCATTGTTTTTGGTAAGCTCTCAACTATGTCTTTTGCATTCATTGTTGTTGATTTTTCCTTAGCCATAGTAGCTAAGCACCCACAACTTGGGGTTGTGGGAACCATGAGTAGTTGACTTGAAATAAAATAGACTTTGTGCTTTTCTTTAATTGGGGATTTGTATCTATTGTTTATTTCCATCATTTTGATTGATGTTTGGTGGTGGCCAACACCAAATCCCGCCTACTATCATGATCTCGACCAAGGTAGTGACGAATAGGAAAAGGGAAGTAGATGACAGGATTCCATTGGTGTGTTATCGTCTAAACAACCAAACCTGACCAGGGGGGGGGGGGGTGACTGGGACAATGAGGAATAGTTAGTTGGCATACCATGGGTGTTGTCCAAGCGTCATGGCG
>JAPFFP010041983.1:0-14605 GCA_026153255.1 Solanum medicagineum | reverse complement strand
ACGCATATTCTTATATTTCAATTGAAAACACCATTTTTCTTCTTCTTTGTATTACTAATCTTCAAGAATTTTTTCTAGTTTTTGACATGAAAATATTTCATAATTTGAAATATGTTATGACACCCCATAACTCGAACCTCACATGTACCTATGTTTCAAGTCTCATTCTTATATGTTGGAAGTGTATTAGGGTCATAAGAGACCATTACTTAGTCAAGTTCAAAACTTTTCTGTAAATTGAGTTTCAAGTGTTGGATTATACAATGGTCAATTTTAAATGATCTTGACTCTTAAACCACAGAGAATTTAGATGTATCATGACCTATCAAATGAAAGCCCTTTAAATTAGCTTTCCAATGCAACTAGTTTCACCTTATTTGAAGTTCAAAGTTGAAACTAAAGTTAAGGTCATTTTACTGGAGACTGTCAATTGCAGAGTTGTTCTACGAAGCCCTATTATGGGCTGTGAATTAAAATACGGCCCATCTACTAACTCGTGGAAAAAATTCCTGAAAATACAATTTTTGGTTCCAGACTTTACAAAATCTACTGGTTGTAGTTTCTAGGGGCCAGTAGTTTGGGTTTGTGAAAGTGAACCAGAGACCCCAAAATTTTCCAAAAGTTTAGAGAACGATCCCTACGGTGGTGGAAGTTTCTACGGGCCGTAGATGGGCCTGTAGATAACTTTTGGTAGCTTTTTATGGAAGCTTATTTTGGTTTTTTTCCGCCCTTTCAAAGCCTAGGACTGACGTTTTTACACCTATATAAAGCCCTAAACATGTCAGTTCAACCTTTTTACGCTATATCACTCACTCAAACGTAGTAGCAAGGTTTCTAGAGAGGAAAGTGCTAGGGTTTGAAGACAATCTTGTGAATTCTTCTAAGCTAGTTCAAGATTTAAAATTTCCAGTTATGTAAGGCTAACTAAAACATGAATTTTATTCTTTCATGTCCCCCATAACTCAGATTGATGGAGTTGTGAGTAAATGAAGTCTCCCATGAATGTTTCTAGAAGGTTTTTCTTAAAATCTAATGTATTTCTACATAATTGTGCATGAATTACTGTTTTAATGATTTAATTACTTGAATTAGATGATTTGACCTTACTACATGAACCTTAGCATGATTTCTTATTATTTTTATAAATTTTACTTAACTGAGCATGCATGAGTATAATTTGCATGAAACAACCCCAAAAAGTGCCCAAAAATGTGTCTTGGAATGCTCGGAATTTTAAATTTTATATATCTCAAAATTCATTTGTTATTTCAAAATTCTAACATTATATTATTGTTTAGGGGTTCAAAATTAGGGGGAAGAGGGTTTAACCCCAATTTTAGAGCAATCGAATCACAATTTCAAAATCTCCAAAAATTCAATTTTTAGAGATGATCCGCGACAGCACCACGATGCGCAGTTGTCGTGGACATGTGTTAATTTGGCCTCCGCAATAGATCCATATAATGGACCTATGTATTTTTCTGCCAGTGATTTCTATCTAGGTCCAAGGCTTTGGGGGTCTTAGGCCTAAGTGTTCCCAAACGTGTTTTTACCTATACTTAGCCAAATTTCACCCTCATATCATCCTAAATATTTCTCAATACTCACTTAAACACTTAGTCATGTTTTCACTCCCCAAACTCAACTCCCAAAACCTCATCCCAAGATAAGGTTTTCCTTCAAGGTTCTTTTTCAAACTTCAAGTATCCACCTCCAATCTTCACCAAGTTTATCTCCAAGTTAAGGTATATGGGTTTCTTTCATGAGTTCCTTTCACCCATGATACCCAATCTCGTTTTACACAAATTGCATGATTTAAAGTTTATTTACAAATGGGTCTTGCATATTATGAAATTCACTGCACACTAGGTTAAAGCTATGAAAAGTTGTGACTGTTTTCCCATGTTTTGAGCTTTATATCTTTGATTTATTGTAAGATTTGATGAGGGGTTTTTGATGTATATATCTTGAGGGTGTTGCAAGGTGTTGATTGTTGGTTTTACAATGTATTTTCTTGCATGATTTCATCTATAAATTGCATGGTTTTATACTATCATTTCACACCCTCTAAGTGTTTGATGAAATGTCCGGAGTTGGTTTCTTAAGGAGTTGAAGGTCCAAAGCATGAGATATGATATGATTGACTATATGATGATGAAATGAGCGTATTTACGTGATAACTTCTACATAGAGTGTTTAATTAGATCATGCCCAATCCGAAGGGACTATGAACTCGAATAACCTAGATGGGGCTTTGTACTCATCAACCTAGGGAAGGGTTTGTACTTCTCCACCTAGTGATGGGGCTGCATCATCACTAACCTAGATGGGGGTTTGTATGCATCAATCTAGGGAAGGGTTCGTACTTCTCCACCTAGGTGATGGGGTGGCATTATCACCAACCTAGATGAGGGTTAGTACTCATCCACATAAGTGATGGTGTGGCATCATCACTAACCTTCCAAAAGAACGTTGTACATTTTGAAATCTAGCTTGGTCTCTTTTACACATATGATATTCTATATGAGAATGAGTTACGTAAGCATGTTTTACTTATGCATTGTTCATTCATGTTATATTGGTATAGTATGCCTATTGCCTCTTGTTATGCATTTTGATTATGATGCTTAATTCATGTTTGCATTGCTTCCTATATACTTAGTACATTCAAATGTACTAACACATACTCTATCCCTACATGATGTCACCATGTAGGAACCGATGCCGAAGATGATCACCACTCTCCTCAATGTGGCTAGTTCGGTGCTATTCAAGCTAGTTGGTGAGTCCTCCACTTCAGGGAACTTAGCCTATGTTCTCTTGTTATGTATTGAGACACTCTTTCTTATGTTCTATTTGACTATGAGGGTGAGCCACTTACTTTTCTTGGTCCCCGCTCTTATCTATTTATTAGAAGTGTTTGTGGGACATGTTATGTATCTATGATATGCATTTCACTCTTTTTTCTTGATTATGATGTTATGCAAGCTTTTCCCTTAGACCTGTTGCCCCCTATTCTTACTCTTTTGTGTTGTTTATATGCTTCTGTGACCAATGATGTGTAATGATGTTCTAAGAGGCTTGCTTAGGGTCCCGTCGAGTTCCCGTTGCACCATGTTACGTCTAGGCCCTTGTCTTTGATCGTAAAAAACTTAGTATCAGAGCACGAGGTTGATAGATCCTCGGAGTCCAACACAACCCATCGATTAGAGTCCTATTCATGGTTGAGAAGCGCGCCATGACTATGAATAGGAGGCTATGAGACATTTTAGGAAATTTTTCCCTTCTTCATGTTGTAAGTCATGCTATAGAGTTTTGGTACGTTTTTCCCCTAATGATTGTTCTTTGCTATGCTAGATCATGCCAAACACTAGAGGAGGACTGTCCCAAACTCACGAGGAGCAACCTAACAATGGTGAGCTTCGGAATGCTCTCACCATGCTTGCCCAAATTATGGGCAACAAAGTCAATCAAGGGGCCCAATCCCCTCATGCTACTACCTCGAGAGCTAGGGTAAGAGACTTCATGAGGAAGAATCTTCTGGTATTCTATGGGTCAAGGTGGATGAAGATCCACAAGAGTTCATTGCTGAGGTCTACAAAATCATGAATATCTTGTGAGTTGGCCCAAACAAAAAGGCGGAGTTGGCGGCATGCCAACTCAAAGGGGTAGCTCAAATGTGGTATAATCAATGGAAGGGTGAGAAAGGGGATTGGTAATGTGGTGCTTTGGGAGGAGTTCAAATTAGCCTTTCTTGATCGGTTTTTCCCTCTTAAGCTTAGGGAAGGTATGTTGGTGGAGTTTATGAACTTGAAACAAGGTGCTATGAGTGTGAGGGAGTATGCCCTCAAGTTCAATATATGCTCCTCATTTGTTGGCCGATCCTAGATCTAGGATGAACAAGTTTGTGATGGGAGTCTCTGACTTGGTAAGTGAAGAATGCTGGTCCACCATGCTAATTAGTGACCTGGACTTGTCTCGGTTGATGACCTACATCGATCAAATGGAGGAGAAGAAATTGAGAAGCAGTCAGGGGCATGAGGCCAACAGGGCCCGTCTTGGGGGTAAGTTCCCAAGAGGTGACCGGTTCCATCAAGGCCAAGTGTCTCATGATGCTACTAAAAGGGGGTTTGACAATGACATCCCTAGGCATCAAGGTGTTGGTGTTGTGACTCCAATTAATGTGTGTCCTACATGTGGGAAGAGTCATAGAGGCCCATGTTTGAAAGATTCTAATGCATGCTTTGGTTGTGGGGAGCTTGGTTACAAGAAGATAGATTGTCCAAGAAACCATGGCAAAGTCTGTGGTGCTAATGCGGTCCCATTGGGAAGAGGTAGTCCTCAAGGTGGTGCCCCAAGGCACAATCAATTTTATGCTCTACATGGGAGGCAAAGGGTTGGTGAGGTCCCTGATGTTGTTACCGTTATGTTGAAAATCTTTGACTTTGATGTGTATGCTTTCATTGATTTGGGTGCCACTCTTTTCATTGTTACCTCTTTTGTTGATAAAAAGTTATATGTTGTCCCCGAGTTGTTCCATGAGTCATATGATTTGTCTACTCCTATTGGTGTCTCTGTTATTGCTAGGAAAGTTTATAGAAATTGTCCCATTTGCATTTTGCATAAGTTGTTAATTTGTGATCTTATTGAATTAGACATAGTTGATTTTGATATCATTCTTGGGATGGATTTGGTTGCATGCTTACTATGCTTCTATTGATTGTTTAACCCATAGGGTCAAGTTTTGATTTCCTAATGAGCCGGTCCTTGAGTCGGTTAGTCAAGATGTGGTTGTCAAGGGTAGATTCATTTCATTCATTAAAGCCTGTAAGTTGATCTCTAAGGGGTGTCGTTACCATCTTGTGAGGGTTGAAGATGCGGAGTCCAAATTCCCTTCCATAGAGTCAGTTCTGGTTGTAAATGAGTTTCTTGATGTCTTCCCAAATGACCTTCTCGGTGTCCCTCTCGAAAGGGACATAGATTTTGTCATAGATCTCCTTCCCGATACTCAACCTATCTCCATTGCCCCTTACCTTATGGACCCGATGGAGTTGAAGGAGTTAAAGGAACAATTCAAATATTTGTTGGAAAGGGATTTATTAGACCTAGTTAATCCCCTTGCGGTGTCCGGTGTTGTTTCTAAAAATGAAGGATGGGTCACTTAGGATGTGTATTGACTACCGACAACTCAATAGGGTCACTATAGAGAATAGATATCCTCTTCCAAGGATTGATGACTTGTTTGACCAATTGCAAGGGGCTAGCTTTTTCCCTAAGATTGATCTTCGGTCCGGGTACCATCTAGTGAGAGTGAAGGAGTGTGATATACCCACGATGGCCTTCCAGACTAGATAGGAGCATTATGAGTTTACTGTGATGTCGTTTGGGTTGACTAATGCACCGGCCATCTTCATGGACCTAATGAATAGGGTCTTCAAACCCTATCTTGATTCCTCTATTATGGTTTACACTGATGATATTTTGATCTACTCACATAGTAAGGAGGAGCATATGGGTCATTTGAGGGTTGTGTTGCAAAGGTTAAGGGAGGAGAGATTCTATGCTAAATATGACAAGTGTGAGTTTTGGTTGAAGGAGGTTGCATTGTTGAGTCATGTGGTGTCGGGGGATGGTATAAAAGTGGATCCTAAGAAACCCGATATGATTAGAAATTGCCCTAAACCATTGACCTTGTTTGATATTAGGAGCTTCTTGGGCCTTGCAGGTTACTACAGAAGGTTTGTGCATGGATTCTCCTCCATAGCTTCCCCTATGACCAAATTGACTCAAAAGAAAGTTAAGTTTTTGTGGACTGATGATTGTGAGAGAAGCTTCCGAATATTGAAGGATAGATAAGTATCCGCTCCTATATTATCACTGTCGGATGGGCTTGAGGGTTTTATTGTGTATTGTGATGCATCTAAAGTTGGTTTGGGTTGTGTGCTAATGCAAAATAGTAAGGTCATAGCTTATGCTTCTAGGAAACTCAAAGTGCATGAAGGGAAAACACTACCCATGATCTAGAGTTAGCCGCCATCATGCTTGCATTGAAGATTTGGCATCACTACTTGTATGGGGTGCATGTGGATGTGTTCACCGATCCTAAGAGCCTCCAATATGTCTTCACTCAAAAAGATCGCAACTTGAGACAAAGAAGGTTGCTAGAACTTCTCAAAGATTATGACATGAGTGTGCATTATCATCCGATAAGGAAAATGTGGTGGCGGATGCTTTGAGTTGGGTGTCCATGGGTGGCCTCGCTCATGTTGATGATGGTGATAGGAAGATGGCTAGAGAGGTGCATAGGTCGGCTAGATTGGGGGTTAGGTTGGAAGAAGTGGGTGATGGTGTTATTGTCATTGATGGTTCTTCTTAGTTGATGAGGTAATAGAAAAACAAGGTCTTGACTCCTCCTCGCTTGAATTGAAGGCCTTTGTGAAAGAGGTAAAATTAGAGGTCTTCTCCCAAGGGAGAGATGGTGCCCTTAGGTACTAAGACAGGTTGTGTGTACCTTATGTTAATGGTTTAAGGGAGAAGATCCTTGAAGAGGCCAATAATTCTTCTTATTCTGTTAACCCTAGTTCCACCAAAATGTATAGGGACTTGAGAGGTATGTATTGGTGGGGAGCCATGAAGAGGGACATAGCCAAACATATTTTCGATTTCCATTGTTGCCAATAAGTCAAAGCCGAACACCAAAGGCCGGGTGTCCTAACCCAAGACAGAGAGATTCCTACTTGGAAGTGGGAGGTGATTAATATGGATTTTGTGGTTGGGTTGCCCAAGACTAGAAAAGGTTTTGATTCCATTTGGGTGTTGGTAGAAAGGATGTCGAAATCAGTTCACTTTCGACCGGTTAAGACCGCATAGGGGATGAAGAGTATGCAAGGTTGTACATCTATGAGATAGTGAGGTTGCATAGGGTTCCCTTGTCCATCATATCAGATCATGGTTCACAATTCTTCACACTTTTGGATGTCTTTCCAAAGGGGTTTTGGTACAAAAGTTCACCTTAGTACGGCATTCCACCCTCAAACGGATGACCAAGCCGAAAGAACCATTCAAACCCTTAAGATATGCTTAGGGAATGTGTATTGGAGTTGAGGGGAAGTTGGGATGACCATCTTCCTTTGGTTGAATTCGCATACAACAACAGTTATCACTCTAGCATCAGTATGGCTCATGTTGAGGCACTTTATGGGAGACGTTATTGATCACAAGCTGGTTGGTTTGAGGTTGGAGAGATGGATTTATTGGGACCGAATCTGGTTATAGAGGCTCTTGAGAAGGTTAGGATGATTAGGGAAAGGTTAAGAAAAGCCCAAAGTCATCAAAAATCTTATGTCGATTTGAGAAGAAGAGACCTTGAATTCAAAGTGGGTGACTCGGTCTATTTAAAGGTTTCTCAAATGAAAGGTGTGGTCTATTTTGGTAAAAAGAGGAAGTTGAGTCCAAGGTATGTTGGTCCTTATAAGGTGATAAAGAGGGTTGGCAAGGTAGCTTATGAATTGAAGTTGCCTAGTGAAATGAATTTGGTTCATCCAGTGTTTCATGTCTCTATTTTGAGGAAATGTGTTGTTCATCCAAATGCTATTTTGCCTCTTGATGTTATGGGTGTTTTTGAGGATAACTTGACTCACGAGGAGGTTCCGGTTCATATCTTCGATAGGCAAGTGAAGAGATTGAGGAACAAGGAGGTAGCATCCGTTAAAGTCCTTTGGAGGAGCCAACAAATTGAAAGTGCTACTTGGGAGGCTGAAGCAGACATGCAAAAGTGGTATCCCTATCTTTCCACCCTACCCAAGTGTAAAGTACTAATTCTAAGTTCCCTATGTGATTTCAAGTCTTATGTTTCAGCCCCTATGTCATTCATATGCATTCATGTTTAAGTTGGCAAGTTATGATGATTTTACACTTATGTTGAGATTTTGAAATGGTGTTTTAAATGTAATGTTGCATTTTAATTGGGGCTAGTTTTTTATAATCATTCTTGTCTTGTACGTCTCTTTTACATTTGGGGACGAATGTTCCCATGGGGGAGATATTGAAACGACCCCAAAAAGTACCGAAAAATGTGTCTCGAAATATCTTGAATTTTAAATTCCATATATCTCAAAATCTGTTTGTTATTTCAAAATCCAACTAAATATTCTTTGTTTAGGGGTCAAAATTAGGGGGGAGAGGGTCTAACCCCGATTTTAGAGCAATCGAATCACAATTTTGAATTTCCAAAAATTTAATTTCCAAAGACGATCTGTGACAGCACCACGACGCGCAGCTATTGCGGACATGTGTTAATTTGGCCTCCGCGACAAGTCCGCATCATGGACCTGTGTATTTTGCTGCCAGTGATTTCTATCTCAGTGCAAGCTTTGGGATCTTAGGCCTTGGTGTTCCCAAACGTGTTTTTACTTATACTTAGCCAAATGTCGCCCTCATATCATCCTAAACATTTCCCAATACTCACTCAAACATTTAGTCATATTTTCACTCCCCAAGCTCAAGTCCCAAACCCTTATCCTAAGCTAAGATTCTCCTTCAAGGTTCATCTTCAAGCTTCAAGCCTTTATCTCTAATCTTCACCAAGTTCATCTCCAACCTAAGGTATGTGGGTTTCTTTGATGAGTTCCTTTCAGCCATGATACCCATCTCCTTTTACTCAAATTGCATGATTTAAAGTTGATTTACAAATGGATCTTGCATATTATGAAATTCACTGCATACTCTGTTAAAGCTATGAAAAGTTGTGACTGTTTTGCCATGTTTTGAGCTATAAATCTTTGATTTATTGTAAGATTTGATGAGGGGTTTTGATGTATATGTCTTGAGGGTGTTGCAAGTTATTGATCGATGGTTTTACAATTTTCTTGCATGATTTCATCTCTAAATTGCATGGTTTTATACTACCACTTCACACCATCTAAGTGTTTGATGAAATGTCCGGATGTGGTTTCTCGAGGAGTCGAAGGTCCAAAGCATAAGATATGATATGATTGACCATATGATGATGAAATGAGCTTATGTAAATGATAAGTTCTTTATAAAGTGTTGCATAGACCATGCCAAATCCGGGGGGACTAAGACGCGGATAACCTTGATGGGGGTTTGTACTTCTCCACCTAGTGATAGAGCGGCATTATCACTAACCTAGATGAGTGTTTGTATTCATCAACCTAGGAAAGGGTTCGTACTTCTCCACCTTGGTGATAGGGCGGCATTATTACCAACCTAGATGAAGGTTAGTACTCATCCACCTAAGTGATGGGGCGGCATCATCACTAACCTACCAAAAGGACGTTGTACATTTGGAAATCTAGCTTGTTCTCTTCTACACCTATGATATTCTATATTTGCATGAGTTACTCCTGGATTTTCAAATTGAGAGATATTGAGAAAGATCAAGAATTCTCACCATTTCTTAGATTCATCTTAAGCATGTTTTACTTATGCAATGTTCATGCATGTCATACTGTTATAGTATGCCTATTGCCTCTTGTTATGTATTTTGACTATGATGCTTAATTTTTGTTTGGATTGCATCATACATACTTAGTACATTCAAACGTACTAACGCATACTTTATGTCTGCATGATGTCACAATGTAGGAACGGTGCCCAAGTTGATCGCCACCCTTCTCCACGTGGCTAGTTCGGTGTTATTCAAGCTAGTTGGTGAGTCTTCCACTTCGGGGACCTTAGCCTATGTTCTCTTGTTGTGTATTGAGACACTCTTTCTTATGTTCTATTTGACTATGAGAGTGAGACCAGTTACTTTGTCTTGGCCCCCGCTCTTATCGATGTATTAGACATGTTTGTTGGACATGTTCTATATCTATCCGATGCGTTTGACTCTTGTCTCTTGAATATGATGTTATGCAAGCTTTTTCCTTAGACCTATTGCCCCCTATTCTTACTCTTTTATGTTGTTTATACCTTTCGTGATCAATGGTGTGTAATGATATTCTAAGAGGCTTTTTTGGGGTCCCTTCAAGTTCCCCTTGCGTCGTGTCACATCTAGGCCCTAGACTTGGGTCGTGACATTGATCCTAAAAAGTCTATGGATTCCCTAAATTCTTTAACTCTACTATTGTTTTTCCTAAATGCTATGAGTTAGAATGATGAATGATAGAGTGTCTATGAGTCAAGAGCTGAACCTTAAAAGAATATAACCAATGAGTTGATAGTTGAAGTGATGAATTAAGTTGACGAATGTCCAACAAGATTATATTAATGAGTTAACCATAGGGTTTATGTCTTATGAGCATATTGAGTCTTGGGAGGAGTATTGAGCACCGAATAGATTAAAAGTAAGTCTTGGGAGGAGTATTGAGCACCAAATAGATTAAGAGTAAGTCCAACTCGAACTCAATGACAACGTGGACGGCGTATGAGATTATTGAATCGTAAAACCAGATACTCCCTATTGTCACAAAATGAGGACTTGATGTTATAAATATTGGATCCACTGATAGGATGTCCTATACCCCCGGCAATGTATTGGATGGATGTGGCAACAACATTGCTTTGTTGTATCATCACTGGCTCATATGTGATAGTTTTCAGTTAAAAGAAACTCCTAAATAGGCCTTGATAGTATCTGAGTAGATGGGACATAGATGATAGATGAGTAGTCCTGGTCTAAACTACATTCTTACTTTAGACTCTTGACATGATGATTGGGTTTCCTACTTCTTGAGTTGAGCTACTTGAGTTGATGTTATTCTTCCATTACATGCTTGCTTCTGCCATTTTACATACTCGTATATTCCATGTACTGATGTCCATTTCAGCCTGCATCTTTTCATGATGGAAAGACAGATACTAGCAGTCATCAATAGATGCATTGTCGAGAACCTAATTGCTTTTAGTTGATTGGTGAGCCCTCCCCTACTTTAGAAGTACATTATGTTTGTAGGGGAAAAATTAAAATCTCTCTTTCTCTTTCTCTTTCTCTCTTTATATATATATGTAAAAAAATACTTGAGTCATGCTGGGCACTGTCCTGAGAAACTATTTTAGCAGCGAGAAATGTTTTCCGGATTAAACAAGCCTTCTCTAAATACGTAGAGGATACAAGAATGAACAAAATATAATTTCTACAAAAAAAGCAAGTCAGAAAGGGATTATAATAGTAAGTTAAAATAACAAGAAAATATATAATAAGAGAGTGTAGTAGCTTTCTTTTCTTTTCACTCTTTCTTACTCACTTCTTACTCTTGTTGTTGTTGTTTATTATGCCAATAAAATGGCATATATATAATTGCAAAAACTTTGCATTACGTGTCATGCATGACCTAGTTTTTGCCAAGCATTTGGCCATAAGATTGCCAAGCATTTGACCTTAAACTTGCCAAGCTTTTGGCATTAAAATTGCCAAGCTTTTGACCTTAAAATTTTCATGTATTTGTCTTTGTATTTGCCATGTATATGAATATTTATTTACCATGTAAGAGTGACTATTTGTCTTATAATGTTTGTGTACATAAAATATTTTATGTTGGCATTAATGACATATTTTATGACTAAGTAATGACATAAAGAAAATAGTTAAAATATTTTTAACCATCCATTTGAGGGTAAAAGGCCATATTAAGCTTTGCCTTGGTTCCAAGACCTCTTTGGAAGGACCTCAAAAAGTGTGAAGTAAATTGAGCACCACGATTGAATATGATAGACAAGGGTACCCCATGCAATTTTACTAACTCATGTATGTACAATTTAGCAAAGTCTTCGCCCCTATACGTAGTCTTAACTGGTACGATATTAGCCAACTGTGTCATCCTATATACCACAACCCAAATCGATTCAAAAGCCTTTTTAGTCTTAGACAACTCAACCACAAAATCCATGTTCATTTCCTCCCACTTCAAAGTAGGAATCTCTGTGCCTTTGGTTAGGCCACCCGACCTTTGGTGTTTGGCTTTGACTTGTTGGCAACTATGACAACCGAATACGAATTTTGCAATGTCTTTCTTCATGCCTCCCCACCAAAACACATCCCTCAAATCCCTATTAATCTTTGTAGAGCCAAGATGAATAGAATAGGAAGAATTATGAGCCTTGTCAAGAATCTTCTTTCTCGAATCATCAACACAAGGCACACACAATCTACCTTGGTACATAAGGGCACCATCTCCCCCTTAGGAGGAAACCTCCACCTTGCCCTGATTCACCAAGGCCTTCAATTCTAACAAGGTGGGATCAAGATCTTTATTTGCTTTTACCTCATTAACGAAGGAAGACTTTGAACCATCAACAACCATAATGCCCACCATTATCAACCACTTCAAACCTAACCCTCAATCTAGCCAACCGATGAATTTCTCTAGCCACCTCCTTGCCCCCATCTGATACATGAGCTAGGCTAACCATAGAAACCCTAATCAAAGCATCCACCACGACATTAGCCTTACTGGAATGATAAAGCGCACTCATTCATAATCCTTAAGAAGTTCTAACCACCTTCGTTGTCTCAAGTTGAGATATTTTAGAGTGAACACATATTGGAGGCTCTTATGATCAGTGAACACATCAGCATGCACCCCATAAAAATAATGATGTCAAACTTTCAAGGAAAAGACCACGGTGGCCAATTCAAGATCATGAGTAGGATAATTTTTTTGAAGCACCTCGAGTTGCGTAGAAGCGTAGGCTATCACCATACAATTTGCATCAAAACACAACCCAAACAAATCCGAGAGGCATAACAATACACAACAAACCCTTTCAACCCTTCCAGTAGAGACAAGGTAGGAGCGAACACAAGCTTATCCTTCAAGGTTTGGAAACTCTTTTCATACTCATTGGTCCACAAAAACATAACCACCTTTTGAGTTAACTTAGTCATGGGAGAAGAAATAGAATAAAACCCATTTACAAACCTCCGATAGTAACCTGCTAAGCCTAAGAAGTTTGTAATGTCCGATGTGGTTAATGGTCTAGGCCAATTTCTAATCATATCCATTTTTTTAGGATCCATCTTAATATCATCCTCTGACACCACATGACCTAGAAAGGGAACCTCCTTCAACCAAAACACATTTCTCATACATAGAATACAACTTCTCTTCCCATTATTACAACATCACCCTTAAATGGCCCACATGTTCTCCTCACTATGAGAATAGATTAAAAAAATCATCAATGAAGACCACCAGAAACAAATCAAGGTAGGGTTTAGAGACCTAGTCATAAGATCCATAAAGATAGTCAGTGCATTGGTCAACCCAAAAGACATAACAACAAACTCATAATGACCATAGCTAGTCCGAAAGGCCGTCTTTTGAATGTCACACTCCCTCACCTTCACTTGATGATACCCGGACCAAAGATCAATCTTAGAGAAGTGGCTAGCCCTTTGAAGTTGGTCAAACAAATCATCAATCCTTAGTAGAGGATACTTTTTTTTATGGTGACCCTATTAAGTTGCCGATAGTCAATACATATTTTAAGAGACCTATCCTTCTTCTTCACAAAAAACACCAGTGCACCCCAAGGTGATTGGCTTAGACTAATAAAATCCTTCCCCAAAAAATCCCTCAATTGCTCCTTCAACTCCTTTAACTCCGTCAGGGCCATATGGTAAAGGGGAATAGAAATGGGTTGAGTATCGAGAAGGAGGTCTATATCAAAGTCTATTTCCATTTCAGGAGGAACATTGGGAAGGTCATTTGAAAAGACATCAAGGAATTCATTTACCATAAGAATCGACTATATAGGAAGGACTTTGGACTCAACATCCCTTATCCTCACTAGATGATAAAGACACCCCTTAGAGATCAACTTTTGGCCCTTAATGTAAGAGTTAAACCTACCCTTGACAACTACATCATGACTCTCCCACTCAAGGACGGGTTCATTTGTGAATTAGAATTTGACCCTACGGGTTCTACAATCACTAGAGAAATAATATGTATGTAACCAATCTATTCCAAGAATAACATCAAAGTCAACCATATCCAACTCAACAATATCAGAAGGCAATATTTTATGCAAGATGTAAACTGGACAATTTCTATAGACCTTTCTAGCAACAATAAATGCACCAATGGGAGTAGACACCTCATAAGTCTCATACAACAATTCGGGCTCAACATGAAACTTTTTGGAAATAAGAGGAGTAACAAAAGAAAGAGTGGCACCCAGGTCTATCAATGCATGCACATCAAAATAAAAAACTTTTAACATACCGGTGATGACATCGGGCACCTCATCAACCCCTTGTCTCCCTGGGAGTGCATAGAACCGATTGCGCCTTGGGGCAGCACCTTGTTGGCCTCCTCTCCCCAAAGGAGTCGCATTTGCACCCTGACCTTGCAGACGAACATCCTTACCCTTGTTCCGATTATAAGGGAAATCTAGTATCTTGTGGCCTACTTCCCCACAACCATAGCAAGCATTAGTATCCCTCAAGTATAGGCCACCATGACCCTTACCACATTTTGGACACATATCATTAGGCCCCACACCAGAATAACCTTGGACTCTTGGGTAGTCATCGGCAAACCTCCTGTTAGGAGCATGAGAACACCCTTGGCCTTAATGAAACCGGCCACCATTGAGACGTTGGAACTTTCCATCAAATCGATCCCTCTATAACTCATGA